>JAGDQP010036406.1:0-13529 GCA_022664845.1 Lepisma saccharinum | reverse complement strand
TGGTATTATAAGTTTTACATCTACATTCATTCAAAATGACCACCCACAAGGACGTATCCCGATGTCGAAACTTGGTAAACAGAGACTAATAGAACCTAATATCAATAATGTTAAATTGTCCCAGTTTCTCGTACAACCACCTATGGCGTCAATGTATTGTTCCAGGCTGCATTGTGAAATATTGTAGTGATAGAGAGTTTCACAACATTGTGATTATGGACAATGTTCACATCCTTTCTACTCACTATCGCTGTATCGTCTTAACGTTATCGGTTGGCATTAGTCTTATCAAAGTATCAACTTCATGAGGTATGATAAGTGGTATTTTAATAATCCCCCTTACAACAGTAGTTGTCAATTTGCTTCGAAACCAAAATAAGAGCGAAGAACTAATTACCCGAATGTGTTGCTTTCATTATTTCCCCTCTTTGAAACCAAATGTTTACTTTGGGTTTCCATTGTAGCCTAGAACAGATAACTCCCTGATCACTAGTATCTGCAGCTGTTGTAGTCAGTAAGATAGAGATCTGAAAGTTATGGAACACTATTGAAAACCTCACCAAGTTCCAGGTCTCATTGCTATGGTCTAAGTAAAAGAAGCATAATGCCCCCTAAACCAGAAATATATTCAAATCAGGAAAGTCATAGTGCGTGTTGAGGTTTTCATGTGACACAAGAATCAATATCTGTTGAAAGGAACTTTCGGACAAAGTGCGTTAGTTCACCATCTAATATTGTGGTACGAAGTTAAGTAAGAAACAGATGGTTGTTGGTTTTGCACAAAACGGGCGGCCATCGGCATCCGAAGAAACTGTATAGACAATGAGAAAATACTTTGCGCTTCAGAAACATTTGTTCGTCGTGCCTTGTGAGATACAATTTTCGGAGCATTGTACTCACGATATTTTTAATAAGCTGTGACTTTTCCGCTTGAGCAAGGTACAATTGTGTAGGCTTCGAAATCCATGGACCTCAACCACCGTTATAAATTTGCAATATATATGCTATCCTGAATTGAACTAAACAGTACGTAAACGCGTATCTGGAACATATATTTTAATTTTGAACGAGTTAAAGTTTCCCACTAGTAGTACAGTGAATAAACCCAATGTATGGAGTTTAAGTTCACAGACTCCAAGAGTTTACGGAGGAGATTTAGTGAACCTAAAATTGAATGCTCAGTGTGGGCTCACGAACAATGAAGATATCTAGTCGCTATTCTTCAGAAAACACCACATCACAGTAAATGCACATCTGGATAAATTATAGTTCTGTGTTGTTCTTTAGTTAGATAAATATCAACCAAACATGATTTTTCAGTAGCAGGAAGCTCCACCACATTTGACATTGGAAATCCGTACGTATCTTCATGAAGCATTTGAAGATAGATGGTTAGATATCACGCTACGTACAAATAGCTTGGTCTCCATGCTTTTCTGACATAACCCGACTGGACTATACCTTCGAGATGTGTCAGATATACAGTATATAAATCTCTCCTGCCACATATTGAGACATTGAAGAACAGTATAGCTGCTACAATTAGTTGTTCCTTCCAGATATGTTGGTCAGCACATGAACGTTTTCTTATACATGCTCCGTAGCACTAATTGTACTCACGTTGGGGTTTACTGATAATGCCACAGCAACTTGGTGAGTTTCCCTATATAACCGCCCTTCGTCCGGGATCCCTATTTGTTCCGGCGCCTTTCACATAACGGCCCCTGTTCGTTTTAATACTATCTTTATAACAGTCTCCCAGTCCCGTTTCAGTCAAATGTCATTTTTATTACGGGTTCTACTGAGGAATCCTATAACTGTGAGCTATATGACCAAGGGATAAGCTCGATGCTCGAGGACGCTCTCAACGGTCGGGGTTCCCGAAGTGACAACGAACGTTGTGGAGGGGACGCAACCGCTTGCACGGGATGACTCAAATACAGTCAAAACTCGAAAGAATAACTCCAAAATTTATAATTGTAAATCGCGAGATTAAACGACCGCCCTGTATAGGACGTGCTAAACGATGATAATCATCCCGTTAAAGTCAATACGGATCTAACCACTTGATAAAGCCTGGATAGATCGAGTGCAATAAGGCAACGACCAGAATTTCTGCGATAAAAGTGCTTCTGACAAATACTGTGTGCGAATGACACACACTTTCTGATGAACAGCTGTAGGAGAAATAATGTGTCAGAACAGAAATATCATACAGATACTAGAATATTGTAAAACACTTAAATTATTAATATTTCCTGCAGTAACTTCACCTTCCACTACAAGATGCGGGTCTTAAGAACTCTTGCAGCTTGTGCTACTGATTCAGATTTGGTTTACTTGCAACGTGTTATCAAAATAACATTGACAGATCTATGTGTAAACAACGTTGCTAATATTTTCTGCTTGTAACTACTAGGTATCAAACATTTCCCATGTCACGAAGAAAGGATTTCTGTTTCTCGATAACCTATTATTTTGATATCTAAGAATAATCGTATTCTAAAAACTTATTCAATGTATTTCTCAAGTGTAAGTTGTTAACAGCATGTAATTAAGTAGTTCGTTGGACAAATATTCCCAAACCTCCTCGACAGTATTTAAGATTCACAGAGGTACAACTATCATATGACTCTTTACTGAAATTAACATTGAACGAACATATCCGTTGGATATTACATATATTCTATAATACACTGATTACATTGGTTCCAAAATATGCTTTACTGATAAACTCATCGTACATATGAACTACAAAAGTTGCTATATAGACTGATAATATTGCATCTGTATTTTGGCCAACTTATCGATAAATGACACATTAACCTAAATATATACTGCCATAACGGTGAGTTTCCAAAGCGCCTACCCTACCAGCAATCTCGCAACTTACGATTTCAACATGAGGAAAAATAGCGTTCAAAGATTTTTAAGAGAATATCATGCCGTCTAATGGAGCCAAAATTGATTAAGAAGACAATTTCCTAAACACTATGATCTAGTATCAGAACGATTCTTGGAGGAACTAGAGAGATAAGACATATTCGCTATCCTGCCCAGTTCAGGCCGTGGATGAACGATTAAATCGTACAACGAGGGATAACCAAAGTACGCCTACTGGAAAAAATCACCTCGCCGTTACCTTTATGTTGCTGCACTAAATTACAAGTAAAATGAACCACGTATTAAAATATATGCTTCACCCTTTACTCAGTAGGGCAAGTGCCTTTCATATTAAATTAACTCTTTATAAGACAAACCACTACAAAGTCTTTAAATATTTTCTGCATGTAATTATAACCATACATACAGAATGATTTTCCAGTTTGATAAAGAAAAGTATTATGTTTCTATATTCACCGTATCTCAGTCTTTCCAGATTGTTCTCTATGGGATTCCACGCCCATATGGATGTAGAAATCGTTGCATGGATCAACGTAAAAAAATCCAGTAATAATATATGTAACTCTGTTTGTATTCGCACTATTTGTTATGGAATCAAGAATCCTTTCCTTCTTTACAAACTGACTGACGTTTATCACTACTATAGGCCTCGTATTGGACATGCAAAACAGATAATCGTTTCTGTAACTTTGAGCTAGGATACCATATATCAAAGTTAAGCCCTTGATTTTGAGTATGTCAGTTATATGTACCGGGACGTCACTGCCGATATATTAAACACTTCTGTAATTAGGGTAACAGTCTGGATGAAGCAATTATGCAATATGGGAGTCGATGCCGGCACTACCATTCGTGTTCATGATCATAACGTATACATACAAACGTGAACTCACTTGTGCACCCCAGCAAACGATATGGTTTTCCTGACTTAGAATTGTCACTGTTATGACGGGTGTCGTCTAACCTAGCATGCAGAATAATAACGTAACTTTAAATTTTAGACCACTCAAGGCACCAGTAACTGTTTCCTAATGAGGTGCGAGATTACATGCACTTGCCACTATTTAGAATTAAATTTCGTATAGTGCAGGATCGTTCCTTCCCTGACACTGTTTCTATAATAATAAATTATAAATATTACCGGGATCCACTGCAATTAGTGTCCGCCTGTCGATTGTTCCTTACCCCAGAAAAGACAACCAACAATTTTACATCGGGAGCCTGACGAATACGCATGTGGACCTTAACCTTCAGCTTCTGTGCTTGGGATATGCGGGATCAAAATACCTTCTGGAAAACGTGCTTTGCTCAGCTTTCCTTTGTGTACAGTCGAGAGCACCTTTCTTTCCACATATCTCGCCTTCAGCATTAGCGATGGGAGCTCCTTCATGGCCAGTGACTCATGGCATCTTGTTCATCCAACATTCGTATGCGTTTTAAATATTACACCTGATTAGCAAAAGTGTATGTAATTTTGATTGCACTAATCCAATTATTTTGTAAATGGCCAACTTTTTTTAAGTTGATCTGAGATATCGAACTCGATTCGTTCGGGTATAGATTGCGTTCGACTGAACATGGTTGGTAAGCGCATTGTTGCCGTGGCAACCACTTTGTCCCTTCATTAGAGCAATTCCATGCAGCAACATTGATTTTAGAAAATTATGTACAAATTAAGCTTTTAAAAATTTCGGCCTATTTTACACCCTATAACGTAGATTAGATAAGCAATATCATGCCCGTGTATTATGCAAAATTTGTGTTCATCAGCAATGCTACTCAGAAATCGAACTAAACTTGGAAATTTTAATAAGTAATTAGTATTTCTGTAAACCAGAAATATTGTTTTTCTAAATTGCATAAAACTATTTTACTTTGTAGCTTATTCTACATATATTCTGGAGGAGCATATATTCTACATATATTTGAGGCTTTTAAAACAAGAGTGATATAAATGGCGTTTTCAAATAAAAATAAATTGCGAGTTTCTTCTTATATATAACAGGAAAATATGAGGCACAAAATATTCCTAATTTGCACAAAAACTGACTTAAGTTTAATATGTCTTCGTGTAAGTGTGAATACTTTGTTACATACATTTCGCGTTATAAACACAAAAAATTAACTTGAATTTTTTATCTGAAAATATTACTTAGATCACTCTGGTTTTAAGGGTCTCATTTAGCGGCCGTGCTTGATAAGATGCGCACGATCGATATTTGCCATTGAAATTTAAACAGCACCATCTTTCACATGTATATGAACACCTAGTAGGTAACATTTGAGTCGAAATTTGAACGTGAAATTGTTTTCTATGCGAAAACATAGCGCAATATCGGAGACAACACAGACTTTGAAAGTATTGCGCTTGACAGTGAATTCGACTTGAACATAGCATATTCTTTGCGACAGTCACAGACACAGTTGCTGGCAACAGCTAATTGATGAACCCGTCCGTCGAAGTTTATATCACATTTTAAGACTGAAATAACTTCAGAAATGACGTATCCAACCAAGATCAGAAACTTACGATCAATACAATACGGAGCGGACTGTTAAGTTACATGGGCTTTGAAAGCGGGCGACTCAGTCAATCCACATTCTTAACACTACGGCATTAATAGTGTCTTAATCCGTTGCTGAGCTTGTAGATATTGTAAGTGGATCACGGAAGACTAGTAACGAATAGTCAGTTGAATCGGTCCCAATATTCTTCAGATCTACAAGAGAAGTTGCACATAGCGCTAACCACAAGACTCTTAGGGTTTTTCTAAAAAATCAGACCAGCAGTGGTTTTGTGATGGATCGTGGCTCATTCTGTTGCTTCAGTGCTTAGCTGTTGTTCATCGAAATAGTCGCCAATAGGAACCTCGTACATTTGCACCTTTAGAAGTCGTCTGCACCCGCTTATTGCATCTACGATCTCCTTTGATGATAGGTCACTGCAACATGATTGCACTATATCTTAGGTCCAGAAAACCTGGAAAATGGTTTCTGGGCATAAACCATCCTGAGCACATATGAAGCAATTATACGAGGAATCCAGGATATGCTTCCTGAACGGAAAATGAATCGACCTTGTGGGTTGAGGTATAAACTACGCAGATGAAGATGGTTTCGTGCAACTTTCTGGGTTCTGAATTCTGATCACTCTGATGAAAAGTAACAATTTTTGGTAAGGGATCCATACACGCTGTAAGGGATATGTATCTCATTAAATATAGTCACTTATTGAATAAACCTTATATAGTATAAGGAAGTGTTGTGCTTCAGTGTGTGAAATATATATATATATATATATTGATATATCATATTTAATTTCTTTGATATGTTCTATTCTTGTTCAAGAGTTACCAGATCTCTCGGGATATAAATACTTTCCTACATTTGGATACTACAAAGTACACACAGATCCCAGCAGCTGGAATGAAGCAAGAGCAAATTGTGAGAAAGAAGGATCTCATTTAGCAATCATAAATTCAAATGAGGAATTAAAACTTTTAACAACGTTTCACGAAGATCGTCTTCATGTTGGCTTTCGTTACGATATAAAGAAAGTTAAACTTGTCTCTGTTTTGGGTGAGTACCTTCCAATACTATTGTCAAATTGTTTTAAAGTACTAGAGACTTGAAATCTGATATTGAAATTTCAAGTGGTTTGTAAAAACATTTGTTAAGGTACTATTTCTGTAGTTAACTTGCTGGCTGTACCAATAGTACTATTTCTTCCTTCATAGCCACTTTCTCGCAAGGTCTTGTTCCGTTTAAGCCTCATTTTCACGCTCGGTCCTCACTAAAGGGTGTTTTCACCTGAAAGTGTCAATCTCCATTTACAAGTGCTTAGATTGTGCTTATAAGTGTTTCTATGATTTCTTCTTCTTCGACTTATAAGCATCTACAGATCACTGATACTGCACTGCATTGCATTAAGCTGCGAATTCGGAATGTATTGGTTTCAAAGCTTCAATATCCTGATAAGCTTTGAGTCAATTACCGGAATGGTACCTTACATTATAAAATTCTCCTTTAGCACTGTTGTGAACATTTATCTTCGTAAGCACGCATAAGCATCTACAGATCATTCCTTTGCTGCACTGTACTGGAAACTGCAAGGAAATGTATAGGATTCAAATCTTAATCTTAAATCTTGCACCAGGCGAATACCGGAATGGTTCATTCAATATAAGTCCTGGCTCCCACATTCTCTTTTTATCTCTATCTATTTCGACTTAAATGTCTAAACGCCATAAGTAAAAAATAATCAATCTAAACAATTTGTAGGTGTTTGCAATGGTTTGATATTCCTTAGAATAGAATTCAATAATAAATGTTTATTACTGCATCAATGAACTAGATTCGGATAGAATTCTATGGAAAACATTTCTTACTGTATCAATGAACTTGTTGTTTCATATGCCATCGAGTACTTTTTAATAACTGCAGTTGCTTGCTTCTGAGATTTTTGTTGTTTCATAGATCTTTCATCCCTGCAGAGAGTTTTCATCTTTCTTACCTATTGATTGTGAGTTTTAAAGTTAAGCGCTACTTGTCATGTGTAACTATACTGAAACGAAGTGACTGCATGTCTAGTGCTTAAGCGCAGTAACAAATCGTATTGTGTATGTGATGGTATAAGCAAAATGGAGTAACAAATAAGCGAATCAACAAGATTCGACAAGAAAAGTTAAACGAAGTATACGTAGTCTTGCAGGTGGTTCTGCAGCTACAGCTAAAGGAGTAATAGATTCAAAGAAACATAAACAAGAGTTAGAATGACATAAACGACAAATTTAAGTAATGGAATCATCAATTTTAGTTAGAGGGAAAGCACTTTAAAAGAAACAGAGAAAGAAGAAGGTAATAGTAAAGAAAGCGCTCGTCAATTATGATATCAAATGTATAGCTAAAGAATTAAATATAAAAGATGTTAGTGGTTATTAATGTTGGATAATCTTCCATCTACACCACCATTGAAACAAGGATGTGCTGTTATTAACTTATAAAATCAGTTAATACTAGAAGGCATTGGATATGTTATTGGAATAAAAATAATAAAGCATATATATACGATTCATTTGGAAAAGTGCCGCCCAAGCCTTTAATTGAATATCTGAGGCCTAAAAATACAATAATTAAATATAATAGTGATCGAACTCAACATTTTGATTATGTGATTTGTGGCCATTTTTGTATTAAGCTATTAAAATTCTTATCTGATGGATATAATTTTCGACAAGCTATTGAAAGATTAAAACTTTATTACTTAATGAATGAAGCATGAAAATAATGGATTTTGAAGTATCTATTTTTTGTGTTTCATTTATCAAGAACTACACCACAGCTTCAATTGAATCTTCACAATGAGATAGATAATCAAAATTATAATTTTAAAATTGCACTGATTGGATTTTATAGCATGTATCTAATACCTAATGTAACGAAAAATAATAATACCTACTTCTATAAAGGAGAGAAACATAATATCCCACCGGGCCAATATAATGCATCAACATTAGAAACAACACTACCAAAGGACGTGCTTTTAATTGAAAATTATGTGACACATCGCATGGAAGTTACACCATTTTCACACATTTTAATGGAACTATTGGTAAGTTGTTAGGTTTCAAAAAATTACTGCTCTCAAATCAGAAGACACTCATGTTTCTTCCAAAAATTTTAAGTGTTGAAACATTTAGCATGATTCATGATCATAGCTGATGGGGATTATAAACATAAAGAAACAAATATTACAACAACATTTAAAATATTAACATAATTTTTGGCACCAATTGCTTATTAGCTGCAAAATCCATTATTTTCTCCTATTTAACACATTCATATACGCTTTATAGAAATAAGTGTTACTAATGAATTGCATGAATCCGTAAGTTTTGGTGGTGCGGAAACAAGTGCAGTTCTCATGATCAAAAATGATTCCTAAATCCTTTTTTGAATATGATATAGTATATTTTTAATATAATTAATGATGGAGTTTATTCAGAGCTATTAGTTTCAATCGTTCCCACTGAATGATCGTACGTTCAACAATATTATGAACCAAATAAAGATATTCAGTTCGCTATAGATGTTGGTGATGGGTTTGTGCACTGGCATTATTCTGATATATATATAAAATTTTAAGTTATTGGAAGAGATGCTGGAGGAACCTTTACAGCGGGATCAAATATTAAATTAATAGATAATTTTGTTCCATATTTATTTTCTCAGGTACAGAGAAGAATGCATGGTACTGTTATTGATAGAATTTATTATCCAGGAATCACATCAACTGCTATCGGTACATGTCGATTCTCAAAACCTGAGCTTGAATATTGTTAGTTAGGTGGTATAATTAGTGATGAAAAAGTTCCACGGAAAGAAAACACAGTGCTATTCCCTCTGCGCGTACTGTTCGGTTCCTTTAGTGACTATAAAGGAATTATGTGGAAGAGTGGTTTGCGAATAACATTTAACAGGAGTGCAAATAATCATGTTTTATTTTATTGCTGGAAAAGAAAGAAAGTTGATGGTACTTTAGATAATAATACACTATCCCATGCGAGTAAACTTGTGATCAGCTCGATGGACTGAGAATGCCAATTGCTGAATATGAAAAGAGTTATGCGATGAAACTAAAAGCTTATATACTTCGGCAGCCTCGAATACCAATTCAATCATATATATCAAAGTGTTCATCGGCATATTTATAGTTCTTATTTCGAATTTTATGTAACAGCACAGTTTAATTAATTGCAGTTTGATATGCACGATTTCATAATTGTTCTATTTCAAACTAGTCGTCATGACGATACACAACAAAAGGATGCTAGTAAGTTTGATCGATGTAAAGTTAAAAATATTTATTTAAACAATGGCCGTTATGAAACTTTCCCTTGTGAGAACTTAATTCTAGATATCACAACGGCTGATTATCTTAAAATATATGATAGTTATACAGCATTTAAGAGTGTTACTTAAAAAATACTTATATGTTTTATTCTACAACAGAGTTCATAGAAAATCGCTCCACTTATGTTATTAATACTAGTAAACGAAAGTAAGTGGTAGTAAATGAAAGAATAAATATTAAAATTATAGTGGACTTTGAAGAAGCGTTGCCTCCTAATACCTTTTGTACTCTGATACTAATATCTCAAACCTTGTATATTTGTGACGTTAAGAATGAAAGAGTATTAGAACAATTTTAATACATTTATTATAATAATCTTAAAGTCAAAGTAAGTATTTAATATGTTGATTAGTGAAATTTGTAGGTTGTTTAAAGTCAGAAAGTTTCTGTGTATGATTTTATATTTATTTTAAAATTTAGGAAAGATTGTGAGAAAAATAGAACTATTATGAATACTTCTCTTCATCGCCCATGAAATACAATAAACTTTATTAATATGAAACATGCAAATTATGAATCAATCTTCTGAATTTTTACTTTTTCATATATTCAATAAAATCTATTTCACAAACAAAACAAAATGTAAAAATTCCAGAAGCAGGCAACTGCAGTTATTAAAAACTACATGAGTTACATGACCATGCGACCTCCATAACTACAATATGTATTCTAGTAGCTTCCCTCACAAACAATATGCTCTATTACACTCTTCCGCTTATTATATTCATACGTTTCTCGCTTATTTGTTACTCCCTTCCGCTTATACCATCACATACACAATACACTATGTTACTGCGCTTCCGCCACTAGGCATGCACTCACTTCGTTTTAATATAGTTGCATATGGCAAGTAGCGCTTAACTTTAAAACTCGCAATCAATAGTTAAGAAACACGCAAACTCTCTACAGAGATGATTTGATCTGTAAAGCAACAAAAATCTCAGAAGCAAGCAACTGCAGTTATTAGGAAGTACTCTATGGCGTATCAAGCAACGAGTTCGTCGATGCAGTGGGAAATGTTTTCCATAGAATTCTATCCGAAGCAAGTTCATTGGTGCGGTAATAAACATTTATTATTAAATTCTATTCTAAGCAATATCAAGCCATTGAAAACACCTACAAATTGTTTAGATTGATTATCTTTTACTTATGGCGTTTAGACATTTAAGTCGAAATAGATAGTGAATAAAAAGAGAATGAGAATGTGGGAGCCAGGACATATGTTGAATGAACCATTCCGGTATTCACCTCTTGCAAGATTTAAGATTTGAATCCTATACATTTCCTTGCAGTTTCCAGTGCAGTGCAGCAAAGGAATGATCTGTAGATGCTTATGCGTGCTTATGAAGATAAATGTTCACAACAGTGCTAAAGTAGAACGTTATAATGTAAAGTATATTTCCGATATTTGCCTCAAAGCTTATCAGGACACTGAAACTTCGAAGCGTATACATTCCTAGTTCGCAGCATAATGCAATACAGTGCTATATCAATGATCTATAGATACTTATAAGTCTACATTAAAGAAGAAGAAATCATAGAAACACAATATAAGCACCTGTAAATGGCGATTGACACTTTCAGGTGAAAACACATTTTAGTGAGGACCGAAATTTTGGGTATGGACCGAGCGTGAAAATGAGGCTTAAACTGAATAAGACCTTGCGAGAAAGTGGGTATGAAGGAAGCAAACAGTACTACTTGTACCTACGAGGAAGCAACTGTGCATTACCGAAATTGCAGGTAACATACTGGATGCTCGAATAGCAGGAATGCACTTTCTATGACCAACTACCAGCTTTCAGCTTAGAATCTGTGAGTACCAATAAGTACTATACTTATACTAATGAGCCAATCTGGTTGCTTCTTTAACATACACATATTCTTATGAAGTTATAAGTTAGGCATTTGATATATGTATAATAATCTAAACAGAAAAATACTTGATGATATATTTAGATATTCAGTGCAAATAGAAAGTAACATTCAGACAGCTGCAAATATTCAGCAGTGTTTTAGATAAGCAAGTATTGAACAACACTATGCATTCAATAGAAAATGTTTTAACCTGTTAACTATCATTTGGGGTACTTTTTTAATTTCATGTTTTGTGACGAAGGATTGAAAGAAACGTAAGTATACATCTAAATAAATCAATAGTAGAACAATGTTGTGAACTGGTAGTTTCTGAGTTAAGTGTGAGTAAGAAGCAGTTTGCTATAGAGTGCCAAGGCTGAAAAATCAACAGTACCATATTTCTAACCTTTGCTTAATAATTTGCATGCTTCATGTCCAAATCAGCCAGTACCAGTCTTGATTGCTAACCTATAAAATTGATAAAATATTGTAATTTTCTCTTTTTATATACACATGGAAACAGTTGCGTATTTGTATTTTTGTGCTTCTTTGAGATCTCTGTGGAGCGAATTAGTTTCTAACAATAAAAATGATAACACGGCTATTCAAAATATTTACCTTACACAGTGAAGAAAAATCTGTAATGTATTCTTCAGGTATTATATAAAGTTATTTCCAGCAAGCATGTTTCTTGTTCGAATCAACCCAAAACGGAAATATCTAAAGGTGGACATTTATTGCTAATTCTTTATTACGAAAGCTATTATTGGTAGTAAAACTTATTAGTAAAACTGATTATTGTTGGGTGAAGTTTGCGGGATAGAACGAGATGTCTAACTGCATCTGGCTTGAGCTCACGTGTGATTTCTTGCAAAGTGAAGCTAGTTTTGTTGCACGAGAGATAGAAAGTTTCCCAGTAACGTCGAGGAAAACGCATTTTGCACTTCAAAATCTGATACTAACTTGGTCGTCACGTGTGTATTTTCCTTCACATTTCTGGCCCATCAACTAGCAAGACCCACCTAAAGTAACCCATCTCAAGTAATGAGGAGCGAAGATCTCATGTCTCTTATCGATCCGTCCGGAGGAAATAAACTATTTGCATATAAAATGAGGTAGTGAAAAATACAACCGATTTCTAGCACCGCCTACACTAAAGACTCTTGTAAATGTATATCAGCATTTACAGTACGGTGGATTTTTTCATTTCGTGCGATTTGCTTCCCAAGTTTGATTTTTCTGCACATTCTTCAGGTATTTGGAGTGCAGAATTAGAAAACATTGGTGTCAAATTTTCTGCTTTCATTTTCACATATTTTTTACAAAATGGCGGACATCAATTTCTCGTGGCCTCTAAATTCTAATGTAAGAATTTTAAGGAATTTTTCCTCTCTTTGATGCCCCAAATACATGCATGAAACGCGCAGATATACTCTCATAGCTGCTCTTACAATGGGTTTTTAATATTTCACAGTGTGAGGTGAGGTATAGAGCCCGAGCTTTTAATTCACACCAGTCGTAGATGCTCTATTCTTTTAAGGGTGTCTCCCCATATAGAATGACATTATAATCGTGGAGTTGTGACAACCGCTTTAGCTTTTTTTGCGCCAGGACAACGTCCCCAAGGTTCTGGATTCCAATACCGGCTGGAGCGTTGTTGTTTGTGCAAGAAATTTAACAGCTAATGGAATCGTAACGGGCCTGTCTTTAGTTACTAAACTGAACCAAAAATACATACCAAAGTTTTCATCGTATAGTGCATTAATAATGGCTAAATATCCCGTTTGTATATATGGGTTTTCCACTTGTGTGGCTGTAAGTTTGCCGTTTTTTGCTTACTGTTTAGAAGCTTAAG
>JAGDQP010036405.1:0-19087 GCA_022664845.1 Lepisma saccharinum | reverse complement strand
ATATAAGTTTCTTGTGTGTTTTGTAATATAATTGTAATTTTTATATTTTTAAAACTCGATGAATGTATTTAGAAAATTTTAGTGTTTTGTATAGTAATTGTTAATTTTTATATATATTTTTAAAATTTATATATCTAGAAAATATATGTTTTGTATTGTAATTGTTATTTTTTAATGTTTTCCTCTAGAATTCTTTATACATGCATTTAGAAAATTTTAGTGTTTTGCGTTGTGATTGGAATTGTTAATTTTTGAATTTCTGTAGTTTTTTCTTCTTAAAAACTTTATAAAGGTATTTAGGAACTTTTAGAGTTTGTAATTGTTAAAATTGTAAATCTATCAGGAAACTGCAGTGTGCTATTTGTGATGTTAGAAAAAGTAGAATCCAAACATGGCTTAAGCTAGGATTCTTTGCAAATAATAAAATTTAAAAATAGTCTGTATTACCTTCTTGTTCAGTGTAATTAACATATTTTCAACAAGTAGCCTACAGTAATTTAATTAAAATTGCTCATTGTATTTAATGAAATTATTTTGTTACAATATTATTGAAACGTATTTTGTAAATAACTACATTAGCAGAGTTAAATAATTATTATCTCATTATTATTAATAGTTAGAAGATGGAGGAGAGTCATTTGTCATAATGTGAGGGTAGGAAGAGGAAAAGGACGGAAGTGGTGAGGGTTGGCGAGGGGCAAGGGCGCGTAGCCGTATAAAAATAGGCCCTGGGTTGAACTGACACTTTACATTTACTACGTTGGGACTTGGGTTACTACGTTGGGACTTGAGAATTGACTGTGCATGCTCTCCGAAGCTAATGAATTCGCCAATCGCAATGCCTAAGCCCTGTCGGTCATTGGGAAGCTTGGTCGCGGCCAATTCATACTTTGTTTTGAAGCACCGCACACGAGACGATTGGGTAGCTCGATTTTGAACATGGTGGACACTTGTCTTTATTGCCGACCTATTTTTGCCACGACTTTTATGAAGAATTGAACAAGAATGAAAGTATATTAAAGTATAATGAAAGTGTCAGGAATATCTTCCAGTATGCTAACTCATTTGTTGTAAGGTCCGATCAATACCGACACTTTTATATTTTCGTGCTGACTTCAGGACAGAACTGGGGAATATATTTTGCTTCCGATAGCAAAGCCCGTCTCTCTCTCTCTCTCTGTGTGTGTGTGTGTGTGGGGGGGGGTTATTGAAGGTGTTTGTCTGGATGCATACATTCATCAACTTTTTTTGTATTTCGTTTGAAACGTTACACGCAGGTTTAGAGAAAGAAATTTAAAAAATAAATTTGAATTGAGATTTTTTTTTACTTAAACCATATTAAAAGAATGAAATACCCAGAATTAACATCTGGTCATTTCTCAGAAGCCCGATTTTTTTTAGACGGAGACATTTTCTAATATTTCTTCAGTTATAGCCTCAAGGAACAAGGTTCTTATATATTGGGGAGAGAAGGTGAACATAACCAGGGGACCAAATTTCCGTTGATTCCACTGTTAGTTGCAAAAACATAATGATATTATTTCTTGACACGATATTATTTTGTAGAAGTGGAGAAGAAAGAGTACTTTTAAAAAGTAGCAGTAATTATATCATTTATGTATTTACGGAGCGGCCGTAGCTCAGTGGTGGAGCGTTCGCGTAGCATTCGGAAGGTCATGGGTTCGGTCCCAGCGGCAGACAATCGTGACTGAGGTTCTGAGGATTTCCAGGGTTCTCCCTCAGTTACAGCAGGCAAATGGCACCTTATATACAGGCCCTGGCCAACACCGAATCCTTTCCCCTCCCTTATCCCGGTCTGAGCCTTAGATGCCTAAAGGCCATAAGTAAATAAAATAAAATTATTTATTTATTTAACCATTATTTATTTATTTATTTAACAATTTCCAGATACAATCCAATTCCGAGCATTTAACACTGTATATATTAACAACAGTTTTTATTTTAAAAAGGTAAATATTTTGCAAGGATTCGGCCCTGGTCTTATTGAAGAATCCATCCCAACGATTTCCTGGTATGACTAATGGAAATCAGGGAAAATCTTACTCATGACAGTCTTTAACTCAATCGGGAATCAAACCCGGGTCATCCCGATCTATTCTATACCGACTGTTCTGTACCGCCCAAATAAAACCTATGGAAGTATGGAAAGATAATAATCAAGAAATGTGTGTGATAATAGTCAACAGAGGTATGGAATGATAATAGTCAAGAAATGTGTGATGCATAACATTTCTGTGGTGCTAACCATCCTGCCTCTGTCAACTTTGGTAGCAGAATGAATGACAAATAGATGTAATTATAAATGGTTTTTAATATATAGCTTGCCTAAAACTCTAATAACTGTTTCGATAAGGTCTATAAATATCGATGGCTATATACTCTATAAATCATGATGTTTGGACAAGTTTAGAAAACATATGAATTTTGATAAGTTTCCTTTGGGAAAGCGTAAACGATGTAAGAGAATTTATATTCTCATAAATAAACATAAATAAGAATAATATCAAATAATTTGTCCTAATTTAATTTCTCGTAGTCTTTCCATATGGAAATGTTAATACGGCAAAACTTATAAAATTATCCAAATAAGCCTTCTGATGATTCAAATAAGTTTTCAATGGTTGGTAGGTTAGATCTAAAAGAAATCAAGGTTTTAACACTCATGTATCCAATGTAATATGATGCTGGGTTGCCGGGACGGCGGTTCATGGATGATTACTTTGTAAGATACCACAAATTGTTACAAAGATAATGAAGGCTTGAACTGAATTTGCATAGACACATCAGAAGTGGACATTCCAAGACTGGTCTAGGGATCTTTTGAGTAATATTTTTTCTCAGATGATATTCTACATGTCCGCCGTCCGCAAGTCAGAATAATTCTCCAGTACTAGGTACCAACAACTATCAGAAATGGTAATAGGAATGTCGTGGCTTAGACGATTTTTATGGCTTGTGTTAATAATGATATCTTGGAGACCACAAACATCTAGCAAATTCAAAAAGCGATTTCGCACTATTTTCTTTGCAGCAAGATAATGATGAAACCTTAATGTGCGTTTAGAACGGGGAGGTGAGCCGCGCGGAACTACCCACGTCGACCTTTGACCACAGCGCACGGGAACATTACGGTATAATACGTACTCAATAATCTATCTGTTATCATGTTTTCCGTTATTTGATGTACAGATGCTTATCAGAATAATGGAAACACCTGTAGTTGGCAACACGTCAGATGTATGGGTTGGCAGTGGTGTCGTGGCGACCGCAGCGCCGGACTGCTGGTGGTGGTGTGTTAGGTCGGTCTCCATACTACGTCAGGCGTCGTGGAACAGGAGTGTGCAGTGGCTGCAGCAGACGGAGGTAGTGTAAAATGGGAGACCTCTCAGAGTTTCAAAGAGGGAAAATTGTTGGTGCGCGGTTATGTGGAGTGAGTGTGACGGCAGTGGCTAGTGTGTTAGGTGTGTCGCCAGGGACAGTGTCGAAGGTGATGACGGCCTACACAACACACGGGAAAACCACATCGGGGAAGCGGAACAGTGGGCGGAAGAAAAGCATCAGTGACAGGGCACGCCGGGTATTAAAGCGCATTGTCACGCGGAACCGTCGTGCCACTGCGGCGCAAGTGACGGAGGAACTCAATCAGCACCTCCCTCAACCTGTTTCGACAATCACAGTCCGCCGCGAATTACATGACATGAACTTACGGGGTCGTGTTGCACGGGCCAAACCTCTCATCAGGGACCAGAACGCTTTAGCACGCCGCAAATGGTGCCGCGACCATGCAACTTGGACCGTTGACGACTGGAAACATGTGGTATGGTCGGATGAGTCACCATTCACCCTATTCCAAACCACGGGCCGTGTTTATGTGTGGAGAACGCCCAAAGAAGCGTATGATCTGCAGTGTCTCCGCCCAACTGTGAAACATGGCGGCGGCACGGTGATGCTGTGGGCCGCAATATCATGGTTTTCATTGGGTCCTGTGGTCACACTTCGCGGACGCATCACTGCCAACGATTATGTCGCAATTTTAGGAGACCACTTGCATCCTATGGTCCGGATGTTGTTCCCGGACAATGACGCCATATTCCAGGATGATAATGCACCCATTCACACAGCTGGAGTTGTTGCAGCGTGGTTTGAGGAACATCGGGATGAAGTTCAACACCTCCCCTGGCCCGCCCAATCCCCAGATCTCAACATAATTGAACATCTGTGGTCCATCTTGGAAACACGACTCCGGCGACGATTTCCACCTCCATCCTCTCTCACAGAACTGGCCGATGCCCTGCACGAGGAATGGTGTAATATTCCACTTGCTACCATTCACGACCTCTATGCCTCCATCCCACGTCGCATCAAGGCTGTTCTGAAGGCGAAAGGTGGCCCGACACCATATTAATCTGGTAAGTTGCACTTTCGTTCAGGTGTTTCCATTATTCTGATAAGCATCTGTATATATTGTCTTCAATGCCTTATATTTTAATTGTTTTTATAGTTTAATCCAGCAATTACCTCCATTTTAATTTTTATTTCATAATTCAGATAAGTGTCTATTATTTTATCAAGACCCTATGCTAACCACTCATTGGAATTTATATTGTTGTGTTATCTTCCCGTAGGATGAATTTGAAAACAATTGGAACAAAATATACGCTAGATATGTCGAAATAATCAGTCATGACACAGAGTTAGGGTCCAACACGGTTACCTGTCTTATATCATATAAGAACATACAAAATCACTTTAAAGTAAATTAAAGAATGGTTAAGTCATCATATTTTCTTCTCGCTATTTAGCATTTATTGCTTCATCCTCTTTGCCTCTTCTCTTTATGTAGGAAAAAGAAACTTAGATTTACAGAATTGAACCCTGTTATGTAACGGTATCTGTTAGTTAGTATATCGATCCACCCGCCAATACGTCGCCCCTGAGAACTAGCAAGTTCAAAGTTAATATATATATATACTGTATATATATATATATATATATATATATATATATATCTGAGAATGGACAAAAGCGACACTACAAACTCAGTAGCCACGTTGAATACGTGGGCAGCTCTTTGAATTTTAAACACCATCTCCGGGAATATTCATCTCCTGAAGATATAAAGTCAAGTTAGGAGGAAAATATTTCTTCTGTCATGTACAACACAAGTTAAGATATTTTTAAAATTTGTAATGTCTTTAAATCAATCTCTGGATCTGACCAGGATAGGGTATGGGAGGGTAGCGGAGTAAGGGAAACATAAGGGTACTACATAAAACTGCTATTGGTAAATTACCGTTTAATGCGTCACCTCCCGATCACGGCTGCAGAATTTTTTTCTATATGGTTAATCTCCATTTAACATGTCACCTTCGCCTCTCTACTGCCATCTGTGTAGGATTTAATGAATTTTTTCTCTGCTACTCTACCGCCATCTATTGATTTTTCTTGTGAATTATCAGAATTCCTCACCTCTCTATCATCATCAGTTAATATCACAGCTAATTGCTGCTATTACCATCATTCATTAACATTATTGCAAATTTACTGTGTGTTAATCTATTGATATGATTGCTAACTTATTGAATAGTGTTATAACTAAGTAATGAATTGTTAGTTTTCCTATACGGGTGCAATCAAAAGTACTTCAACAGCCGCTTTGCATCAGGTGAATACTGTAATGGTATATTTAACATGAGACATGCTCGTGAAAATTTGTTGCTGCTACGATGAACTTGTTTATTGCTGTAAAAAAGCGGTGAAGTTTTAAAAAATAACATCAAATTGTGTTATTAGCTTTCTCTCTTGTAAATCCATATTTGGTATGAATTTGTTTTGATTTTTCGTGATACTTCCTTGCGTGTCCACGAGCGGAAGTTTCTATCAATGTGAATTTCATGTGAAAATCATATGTGTGGGTGTATTAAAGATTCTCAGTTGCATATTTTTTATCTCTCTCTCCTTTTTTGTATCTGTGATATCCATGAAAGAGTGAATTCTAGTTTTACATGCAATGTAACCAAGTTTTTTGTTTCTCTCTTGAAAACTCTAACTTGCAGAAAACATGTTCACTAAAATTGTTCTATCACTCTTTCGTTTTTCACATCATAAATGTATGAAGTTTGAGCTATAAGTATTACTGTACAATAAGTTTTTTCGGGGACTGTTTGTTCAAAATCCATTATAATTTTAATATTGGTTCGTTCGTTAATAACAACTTGTTTGCGTTTACTTGTATTAATGACATACATTGGACGATTTTCTATAAACTCTTTTGGGGAATAAAACATATCAGTATTTTTCTGTGTTACACGTTTAAAAGCAGTGTAACTATCATACATGTTAAGATAATCTGCTTTTGTGATATACAGGTTTAAATTCTCATGAGGGAAGATTTCGTTACGAGCATTCTTTTAATAAATATTCTTAATCTTGCATGTATCAAACTTACTAGCGTCTTTCTCCTGAGTATTATCATCACGATTAGTTTGGAAAAGAACTATTACAAAATCAGGCATATCGAACTGTATTGAGTTAAACTGTGTTGTTACATCAAATTCGAAATAAGAACCTGAAACATGTCGTTGAATACTTTGATACGTGAGAAATTCAATTGGTATTTGAGGTTGTCGAAGTATATCGGATTTTAATTTCATCGAATAATTTTTCTCGTATTCGACAATTGGCATTCTAAGCTCCACTGAAGTAATCACTAATTTAGCAGCATGAGCTAATGTAGCATCATCTAGAGTACCATCTGCTTTCTTTGTTTTCCAGCGATAAAATAAAACATCATTATTTGCACTTCTTTTAAATGTTATTCGAAGCCCGCTCTTCCACATAATTTCCTTATAATCACTAAAGAAACCAAACAGCAAACGTAATGGAAACTACACTGAATTCTCTTTCCGTGGAAGTTTCGCATCAGTTATTAATCCACCTGACTTAAAATATTCGAGCTCAGGCTTTGATAATCGACATGTGGCAATAGCAGTTGAAGTAATTCCCGGATAATCTATTCTATCAATAACAGTACCATGTTTGCGTACCTCTACCTGCGAAAACAAGTATGGAACAAAATTATCTATTAATTTAATATTCGACCCTGAAGTAAAAGTTCCTCCAGCATCTCTTCCAATAACTTCATATTTGATGTATAAATCACCGTAGTGTGGGTGCACAAACCCATCGCCAGAAGTTATGTCAAATTCTAAATCTTTGTTTGCTTCATTCAAGTTATTAAATGTACGACGATTCAGTGGGAAAGATTGATACTCATAGCTTTCAATAAATTCCATCTTTAAAAAAGACTATATTATTTCCGCTTTGAAAAAGTAACGTACGTACATCAATTGAAAACGTTAAACGTAAACGATATAAAACGATCACTCGATTATAAAGAAATGATCGATTTTGTTTCGATACTTTCCATTGTTTGACTTTCTCGTCATATCGATTGTTATAAAACCATAAGGTTCCTTCCATGCAATAGAACAAATATCCTTAAATTTATTAAATGACATATCACCAACAACAAACTCATTATAAATATGCCTTAAATTCGTGTTATCTTGACGAAATACACATAAAAAATTTGCATTATCTCTAATAAGTTGTTTCGGAACTTTACTATATGTTTGTGCTAAGTAAAAACAATCCATTCCTTTATGTCTACCCTGTGTGAAGTAATTCCGTACCTCATTCTGATCTTCTAATATATAATCATCAAATATAATAACAGACCGTTGCTCGCAATCTTCCAACTTTATAACGGAAGGTTTAAACGTAGCCAACTGATAGTGGAATCTTTCTTGTATTTCATCATAAATATGCCGCAGTTGTTGATACTTAGGTTGCTCTAAACTTTTAGAGAATGCGTATAAGTGTCCAATAAAGCCAATTCGGAGCTAGAATAAAATTATCAATAACTAGTGTAGTTTTCCCGCAACCTGATGAGCCTATTATTAAGCAACGAATGTTATTCGGAAGTAATTCACCGTTCAACTTACCATAATCAGTAGCTAGCAAAAGTCGTTGCTTAACACTCCACATTTTATGATTGATTAACTATATTATAGCTTTGAGATCGATCCAAGAATTATCATTCGAAGACAAACCTAACCACTTAACTAATGCTTTATTTTTAGTTCTACGTAAAACCTTTTCAATTAAGTATACGTGAGGGTGTTTGGTCTTCATTAGTTCTTGCTTATAAAAACGGCCCTTAATAATCACATTGCGTTCGTCTTTTAAATGATATGTAGGCGGATCAGTCTTTAAAACAGTAGCAATTTGAAATATCTCTGTGCTCCAATTGCCAGTAAAACCCCTTTCAAACTTATTTTTAAACTTGCTAATTCGAACATAATCCCCTACACTATATTTGGCCTTTGACGGTGCTAAATACTTTTTGTTATAAATTTTTGATATTAATTTTTGTTCGTTTTCTTTCTTCACGGCGTCAATAGGTTTCATTTTTACCGTGCTGTTTTTTTTCGTTATATTTCTTCATTAGTGCTTGTAATATACCATTTGTAGTTACCTTGCAGTGTGAATTGCTTCCACATCAAATTACGTAATGTTTTATTAAATCTTTCAACAATACTAGCTTTTTTATCGCTGTATGAAGAGTAATGAGTAATACCTTTTTGCTTCATTAATTTAATAAACTCTTTATTATAAAACTCGCTACCGCGATCTGTTTGCAAATACTTTGGTGCTTGTTGAGTCTGTCCATGTATTGAATTAAACGCTCGTGTAACTTCTTTCTCTGTATTATTTTTAACTGGTACAGCCCATGCATACTTACTAAAAGTGTCAATAATAGTTAGAAGATAAGAATACCCTCTATTTAATTTAGCTAAAATTTCAAGTTTCCTGAGTTCATTTCAACCAAATCTGCTTGCCATAAGTCGTGTATACCCTTGATTACAACAGGTATTCGCCTATAATTTCGTCTTGCGGGCTTGTGTAGTTCTTCAACAATGGCTAATCTACTATTCATTCTATTGAAAATTA
This sequence comes from Lepisma saccharinum, assembly GCA_022664845.1. NCBI lineage: Eukaryota > Metazoa > Arthropoda > Insecta > Zygentoma > Lepismatidae > Lepisma > Lepisma saccharinum. The sequence continues at coordinate 10,051 of JAGDQP010036405.1, read as the reverse complement.
ATTAAGAACTAATTTAAAGATCGAGAAATCAATTGAGCAATAAAGATCAAATCAATACTTATTGGATATTCACCTGGTGAAAATTTATCAGATCGAACTACAAGTATATTGCCTTCTACAACATCGAACTCATGAAGTAAAATTTCGTCTTCAGATGAAGCATCTGGAACTCTACTACCCTAATGTATTCCTAATGATAAATTGCCATACTTTTGTCCACCGCTTGCTGAATAAATATCGACAATAGGAAACTCTTTATTATTATTCTTAAGCCAATGAAAACCAATAATTTTTAGCTTACCCAAAAAAGGAATTTCAAAATATGGGGTATTCATATTAAATAAATACACTTTGCCGCTAACATTGCCACGCGTGAAGTCTCGTTCTTTATTAGGTATTGAATAAATTGTAAAGAATTGAACACTTTGTAAGTTGCGTATTGATGTTAACAATTCATTAGTTTTAGCGTATATGGCTCTATACAAATCGCTTTTCAATTTATCTTCTAAGTCTTTCAGTTTTGCAATAATTTCATTCTTTATTTCATCGTGATTGCTATTAAAGTCTGTTATCGATATGAAATTTGTAATACTATCTTGTACTTCCCAAAGTTGAGTCACTGTAGGCATTAGAGCTATTGATGCTTCTACGTTACGAAAGTCATTAATATCAGCATATTTTTAGATAAGTTATTAAGAGAATTACTCACAGAAGTGTATTTCGTTTCTAGATCACCGATTTGTTTCTGAATACCTGCAATTAATTTGTTATGCGTTACTGCTGTATTCTCTAAACTTTTCAACATATTCTTTAACCAGCTATTTCATTAACCCCATGAACAGAAATGAATTTTGAATGTTCTTGAATTGCTTCTTTAACTTCATTTTGAACATTAGTTAACACTTTTTGTATACCAGAAAGATCTTCTAATGTCGGAAGGAATGTTATACTAGTTTGAAGGTTTTGTAATTGAATCTTAATATTGTCTATTACTTCAGGGAGGTTTTCCGTTGTTTCGATTACAGTTTGAATGTTAGTTATCGTCTTTTTAATTATTTCTACTTCTTGCGAAGTTGGAAGTGTGTTAATAGTTTCTTGGAGGGCAGTTAATTTTGATTTTATTTCATTTTGATTTGTAGCTAATTCACTTAAAGACTTACGTATACTCTCGATATCAGATTGTTTCGGTGTGTTCTTTTGAATTTCAATTAAATCGCTTTGAACGGTGCTTACAATATGCTGAAGATTAATTAAATCTGTAGGAAGATTAAAACCGTCTAATTTCTTATTTAATTTTGAATACCATACGAGACGCATTTGGACCATATTTACTATCCGAATTTACCTTAATATTAGGTGCTTGTTGCTTCGGATGGCTAAGTAAAGCATACAAAAGTGTGTGAGGGGCCTTGCGACCTGCATGTTTAAGTAGAACTTACCCTATTAGCAGCTGTTTTGAAGGTTAGTTGGTGCTTCGCATGTGTATAAGAAGTATTCATTGGTGTTTTTAGCAGAAAAGAATTCTTTCGAAATAAAAAAAAAATTAATTAAATATGAAAACTCCTACTTCACAGACTATATTTACCACGAAAGAGACATTTTAGCAGATAATTCAACTAGAAATGAATCGTTGCATTGTATTTTGTACCGATTTACCCTCGGAAAGGATAAATCTAACAGCAAAGAGAGTCTATAGTGTAAAATGTGACAAAATATGATTGCCCTGTCTCTAAAACAAGCTTCTGAGATGCGTATTGTGGATATTTTGGGTGTTTGTTATCGAGAAGGGACTCCTTGCAAGCACATAGATTTAATATATAACGAGAAAAGTGACATTTGAAGTGGAAAGGACTTTAATAAAACACGAAAAGGGGGCTAATTGATGTTAAACTCGAGGAAATTGCACCTCTTATTTACCGATAGGCAGTACGAAAGAGACGTTACAATATGATTTTAACCAGAAAACTAGTCTTTGGGCTCCTACTGAAATCTGAAAATACAGGAATAACGCTATATTGGAGATTAGTTGATACGAAACAAGTACTTGAATATGAAAATAAAGGTACCAAAGTGGGTGATTCCTTGAATTTAACCATGTGCAATGGAATTTTGCTAATATCGGACATTGAAATAGGTACTTCAACACAAATATTAGGGAAACAAACTATATTTTCAGGAAAATTATGGTACGAAGGGAGTCATTGTTTAGATTTTCTCGCGTGAGCGATTGTTCAGAATGGAATGTAGACATTATTTTAAGGAAACATACTTGCACAATTACATATTAAATGGAAAATCAAGAGTGATATACCAAAGTTCTCTATATTTTGCGTTTTATTAATAAAAAGAGAACTCCTAGCAACCACATTTAGTCAATATTTAACGAGAAAACTGTTCTTTAAAGTAGATTGAACACGTATTTGAAGGCGAAAAGGGTGATTTTACATAATCCTAACTACTTTGAAAAACATGAAGGACAATATATAGACTGAAAACTGACATTTGTAGTAGCCTGAACATGATTTTCGATAGAATCTAATCTTTGAATTGTAATTTCGTGTGTATATAACGATTTTGCATGTACGTTTCGGCGGAAAAGACTGCTTGGATAAGACACGGACTGATAAATCAACCTTTTCGGAGACCACTTAGGTGAAATATTCACAAGTAACAGACTTTTATTTTGTGATATTAATGAATAAAATTAGGTATACCACCTGTGCATGGTGTTTTGTGTACTATATTAAGACAGATAGAGAGAAATAGAGTTGGTAACAAGAAATTAGTTACTTTTATGTCTTCGCTGCTATAATCTTTGGCAGTATGACGAAAGAATATTTCGTAAGTTTACGGTAACCTGACTGGTGATTGTTGTCGCTTGATGGAAGAACCTCTTCCCACATATGAAAACCTATTGTAGACCACGTCAGAAACGGACCTACACACACTGACTAGACTGTCACTACCCACCGGAAGTCCATACTTTGCTCCCACAGCTTGCGACCATATGTTTACTTGAAACAGGAAAACTAGGAGACAGGTGGGAGAAAAGTGTGAAAGAATATCACACATCCTCGAGCAATGGGATATACTTTCAACAGCTGACATTGTTGAATAAGCAGTGTTACCATCTTACACCTGACAGTGTTTCCATCTCAAAATGATTAAGTTATTCTTTACCATTTGTTTAGTAATTCAACAACAAGAGTTGCCAACTCATGCAAGTTTTTAAGTTTTGCCAACCATAAATCTTTGTAATGAAATGATGTCACTCCATTTTCCTATTGCCTGATATACCAGGTGTATTAATAAGTTTTTGCCGTTTTTTTGTAAAGAAAACACGTAATTTCCAATGGAAATTAATTTTGTTGTATTCAAAAATTTCGCATCGGCTTCTACATATTTCGCCCATCTTTCAGGTAATTGATGCATACCATGCAAGAAAAACTGCATGTGTTTTGCGGCAAACCATTCGTCGATCCATTTTCCAACGTCTTCGAAATTGCTGAAGTGCTGCTCTGCGAGCGCGTGCCCCATTGATGCGAAAAGGTGATAGTCAGATGGCGCCAGGTCTGGGGAGTACGGCTGGTGCAGAAGGATGTCCCATTCAAGCGATTTCAAGGTGTCTTTCACTGGTTTTGCTGTGTGAGACGGCGCATTGTCGTGTAACAATCACTTTGCCATATCTTGGGGCCCATTCCGGTCGTCTTTCGCTCAATGCGTGATTTCAATTAATCATTTGTTGGCGATAGCGTTGTGCATTAACGGTTTCGCCGGGCTTCAAGAGTTCATAATACACAATACCGCTCTGGTCCCACCAGACACAAAGCATGGTCTTCTTGCCGAAGCGATTTGGCCTTGGTGTTGAAGGACCGGCTTCGCCAGGTGAAAGCCACGATATTTTCCGCTTCGGGTTTTCAAGATAAATCCATTTTTCGTCACCCGTCACAATTCGATACAAAAGGATTTTCTTTCGTGGCGTTGAAGCAGCATTTCACAAGTGACTATGATTTTCCATTTGACGTTCACTCAAATCGTGTGGGACCCATTTACCCAGTTTATTGATCTTCCCCATTGCTCGCAAACGTCTGCTGATTGTTTCTTGTGACACATTTAATGCTTTTGCCAATTGCTGTTGAGTTTGAGTTGGGTCATCCTCCAATAACACCTGCAATTGCTCGTTTTCGCACTTTTGTGGTCTACCAGAGCGCGCACTGTCTTTCACATTGAAATCACTACTTTTAAATTATCAAAACCATGTCTCGCATGTTCTAATCGATGGAGCGTGTTCACCATATGTTTCTACCAGCACACGATGACTTTCAACTGCCTTTTTCTTTTGATTAAATAAAAAAAGCAATGCGTGCCGTAAATGTTCTTTTTCAGGCAGAAATTTCGACATGATCACTGAACGATAAAAGAAAGACGCTAGTGTTTGGCGGACTCAACTTGTGTGTTTTTTAGTTTAAAGTCAGACGAACAAAATGACGTATGTGTCAAATGAATATGCTGCGTACTTTTCGCTGGCGTCATCTCTTAGTTGAACCGGAAACTACACCTGCTAATCACATTTTAGGCTGCATTTCCAAAACCAAAGCCTGTTACTTGTTAGCTTACAGGATACGAATTGTTGAATTAGTAATACACTTGATTTAAAGTATCCAAAGCCGAACTTAGTGACTGGAAACTACAAAACTTTTATGTGTTAACCAACACCAATAATAGTCATGACGCACTGGCTTGCATAACCAGTAGGCTCCATGAATAAAATAGAACTTTGTAAAGTTGTAACAACTCCTTGATTTGTGAAGAAATTTACTAAAAATTTAGTGAATTCCACACTGATTCTATTGATGTACTGCATAAATTTCTTACCGTTTATAAGAAGATGATGACAGACGCTGAGTTCAAGGACAGAATCCGCTTAATCTTATTGGTGAAAGATACACTGCATCAATGGACATGTACTAACAAAGATCGTCACTCCTTTTAACTTTGAATATACAGAAGAACTGGTGTTTTCATAGGAAATAAAACAACTGATTCGTACTAACAAGAAACTTTATTATTTGTGCATAAGTAAGATACATTCAGAAACATTTTCCAAGTGATACAAAAATATTGTGATTACAGACTTCATACAAATTATTGAACAGTGATGCTTTTCCAGACAAGTGATACAAACAATGCTGAAATAAAAACGAACTCGTATAAATTGTTGTGTTTAAAGGCAACTAATACAAAATACTGATACATAAAGTCAAATCATAGTAAATATTCTTTCCTGTACAATGAAAAAGGATATTACAGTAAAAAGTTAAGAATGCTGATTTGCATTTTATTTCAAACTTCTTTACGGACTGCACCTTACAAGACAATATTTTACAGAAGTGTTGGTCATCACAAAAATTTTACTTTCACGAAAAGATAATAATGCTTTGAAAAAAGTATTCGTAAGAAAGAATTTCTCTTTTGGTTTACAAATAAATCATAAGAAAAATTTTCGTAAGAAAAAATTGTAACAAAGGTTTTAGTAAGAAAGAAAAAATCGTAAGAAAAAGAAATTGTAACAAAAAAGTAATAGTAAGAAGGAACAAATTTTCTTAAGAAAAAAGATCTCAGAAGAAAACAATTCATAACAAAAAAAATTGTAACAAAACGTTTTAGTGAGAAAAATATCTCACTAAAATAGTAAGAAAAAATGTCTTCAGCAAAAAAGTTTTTATAACAAACAAAGTGTCTTTAGATTTTCCTTTATAAACATTTACTTGTCAACTTACATTTTGTAAATTGTACGAAAATTATGGTGGTGGTGTGCTTAATATTAATGTTCAACAGTGGATGGCGGACAATAACATGCCTATTATGTATAGTGGTGAAAAATAGTGATTTTGAAATAATCAGTGAATGTGAAAAACCTTTCGAACTTTGGTTTGCAAGGACGTCAAATTTCCATTAATTCGGTAGTAGACAATTCCTAACCCAGAGGACTAGGTAAACAGATTGTTTAATTATGCGATGGAACATTTACTTAAAGATGTCGACCCCGATTCCAAAATAAGTTTCACAATTGAAAGTAGTAATTGTAAGGAAAATAAGCCAATTTACATGCTGTGGCGATTCCGTGGACATCTTAATGTAGAACATGTTTTGCGTAGTATTGAAAATGTTCTTAATTCTGATGAGTAATTTTTATTAGGAAAAAAAGTAATCATCAAAGTTGATATTTCCGATCCTATTCGAGGGCAGGGAGGGTATGGTAATGACAAGTATTTGCCTTTGGAAAAATATCTTCAAAAATCACATTATCCCGGTAGAATATGTTCCTGATTGTCTTGCTAGAGCTTTGGTATTAGCGAAACTATGAGCCGATAAGGAGTTTCGAAATGTAAATTACATGAAAACACATCCTAAGAAGTGGACTTGTGCAGCTGCGAAATTGTGTTATTTTGCGAAAGTAGATTTCTTAAGTAAAAATAGTGGAAGTATTAAAGATGTATATCGTTTTCAGAAACATTATGGTAACCAGTATCAGATAATCGTATAGTGTATTCGGGACCACCAGCAGACAAAATTTTTTTTCTAAGATAGGAAGACAATCATTATGATGTTGAAACTATTACGGCATTTTAGGGAGTGATGGTTATTGCTAACATTGTCTTACACTATATGAAAAGCTTCGGTTCCATAAATGCAAATATTTATGTACTCATTGTGAAGAGTACCATGACGATAATGATGCTAGTAAGGATAAGGGTTTGAAATGTCGCTATTGTCATCGTACGTTTCATAGTCAGACCTGTTATGATCAACATAAATCCAAAGCCAATGGTAAACATGTATGTTATTACGTACAACTTTGTCCGCAGTGTGGAGTGAAAATCGACAGACGTAATAGAAAAACAAAACATGTGTGGATAAGATTATTGTAAACTGTGTAACATTCACGTTGATGAAACACATTCCTGTTTTGTCATACCAAACAAACCAAAACCTTGAGGATTTCCTGTACATTATCTTTGACGTAGAGACAATGCTACTAGACGCAGATAAAAATAATGAAGCGAACATGTGCCAAATTTAATTTATGCATCTAATCAATGCCATCAGTGTAAGGATATAGACCACAATTATACTTGTAGTGTTTGTGGTAATATCGATGGTCAGAGGGATTTTGTATTTCATAATATGGAAGCATTTGTAAATCATGTCTTAGAACAGGGTAATAAGTTTCATAAAGTAGTAGGGCTCTCACACAATGGGTCTGGTTTCGATACAATACTAGTAGTGATGTCTCATTGAAAAGCAAAATTTGACACCTTACATTATTGCACAAGTACAAAAGATTATTCAATTAAGTGTAAATAATATTTTCCGTGATACATATTTGTTCATGGGGGTTAAAGTATCCAAATTACCAGCAACAATGGGCTTACAAGAAAACCTTAAGACAGGAGACTTTCCATGCCTATTTAACACTCCTAAACATTAGAATTATATCGGGCTTTGGCCAGACATTGAGTATTTTGCTATTGACTCCAGATTTGACGATGAACGGGATGTAGTTCTTGCCTGGCATAGGGAATGTGTTAAAAGTAAAAAGTTTCGATTTCCATAAGTTTCGATTTCCATCGCGACCAACAAAGTAAAACGGCAAAACAATGGTTAAAATATATGGAGTATAAAAATAATGTTACATTGCAAACAGTAGAAAATGGAGGTGAAGTTCAATTTAAGCGGTTTAAACTGGATGGGTATGACAAGAAAAGTCCTACTGGTTACGAATTGTATGGCTGCTATTGGCACGGACATATATGCATCACGCAACTTGTTCGTCATCCCATAGATGATGAGGGACATATTTTCGAAGACCGGTATAAGGCAACAATAGCGAGAGAAGAATTTTTGAAAAACAGTTGTGAAATTAAAGTTGAATCCATCTGGGAATGCGAGTGGAACAAGATGCTTCAAGCATCTCCTGAAATTCAAAGTTTCATAAGAAATGAGTGTTGTGAAATGCAAGATCCTTTACGTCCTAAAGATGCCTTTAAAGGAGCACGCACCGAATGCTTTCGTGCCTTATATGAATGCGGCGAGACGAGTATTTAGCATATCAGGATGTAACCTCCATTTATCCGTTTGTGATGTCGAAGGAACCTATGCCAACGGGAAAAATTAAATTTCATAAAGGCAAAAACATGCCTGATCCAGCTACTGTCCTTGGATCAGTTCACTGCAAAGTACTTGCTCAGAAAAATCTTGCTATACCCATTTTGCCATATAACGCATATAAACATCTCGTCTTTGGTTTGTGTAGGTCTTGTATAGAGGGCTTGAATAATGGAGAATCTACACATAATGAAGCAGAACGTGCAATCAAGGAAGTATTTTGTACTCCTGAACTACATTTGGCGTTGGGAAAAGGATGTCATTCTTAAAATATACGAAATCTGGGAAATAGAAATGACTGAGGGACTGTTCAAACCGTATGTCGATAGTTTCTAAAAATTAAACAGGGAGCCAGTGGGGTTGCTGATAATTCTAGTACGAACGAGAAAAAGCAACAATATATTCATGATTACGAGCAGAATGAAGGTATTCGTATCGAGTATGATAAGATCCAATATAATGCCGGGTTGAGACATATTTCAAAAATATTTTTAAATGCCTTATTCGGAAAATGTGGACAAAGATGTGACCTTCCACAAACTCCCATTGTTAGTGACCGGAAAAGCTTCTTGGAAATCTTACGTTCGCCTCATTTGGAAGTTCAACATGTAATTCCTATAGGACAAAACAAATTACAAGTAACGTATGAAGACTTTGAAAATGAAAACTCACCTCACGCTTTTACCAATGTAGGAGTAGCAGCCTTCATATCCTCGTGGGCTAGGGTTCGTTTATATAAATTATTGGTCAGAGTAGGTATAAATCGTCTCATATATTCCGATACGGACTCAGTTATATACATGCAGAGAAAAAATGATTATTACATACGGGGAATTACCTCGGAGAATTGACTAATCAAATAGAAGATGGAACGGAAATGCAAATTTCCTTCGGATTGGGTGCAAATATTTATTGTTATGCAATGAAGAATCTTGTTACTGGTGAAGTGAAGTATGTTTACAAAGTTCGTGCTATCACTTTAAATTGTCAAGCGAAAAAGCAAATAAATTATGAGCACTATTACAATTTGGTCACTGAAAAGTATGATGGTTGTCAAATCTTGTACTAACAATATCTTGCGCAACCAGGATACAAAATCGTTTCCAAAGGACAGCACAAACGCATCGAATGGTCAATAATAAGCGAAGGAAGCTTAATTCTTCAAACAAGGGAGATTATTCTACTTTTCCCCATGGATATTGCACTGAATAATTTTCGTACAAGTTACAAAATGTAAGTTGACAAGTAAATTATTGTAAAGGAAAATCTAAAACCTTTTTTTTCTTACGATTATTTTTCTTTCTTACGATCTTTTTCTTTTTGCGATTTTTTTCTTTTCTTACTAAAAATTGTTACAATTTTCTTTTGTTACGAAAACTTTTTTAAGAATTTCTTTCTTACGAAATTTTTTTGTTACGAAATAATCTTATGATTTTTTTGTAAACCAAAAGAGAAATTCTTTCTTTTACTTTTGCAATACATAAATACCTTTCTGTGAAATTAAAACTAAAACTTTCTCTGATGGTAAGTACTTTTGTAACTTACTGTCTTGTAAGGTACAGTTCTTAAAGAAGTTTTAAATAAAATTCAAATCAGAAGTCTTGTAAGCTTTTTATTGTAATATCCTTTTTCATTGTACAGGAAAAAATATTTGCTATGATTTGACTTTATGTATCACAATTTTGTATTAGTTGTCTTTAAACACAATAATTTATACGAGTTGATTTTTTATTTCAGCATAGTTTGTATCACTTGTCTGGAAAAGCATAACTGTTCAATAATTTGTATGAAGTCTGTAATCACAATATTTTTGAATCACTTGGAAAATGTTTGAGTCTGAATGTATCTTACTTATGCACAAATAATAAAGTTTCTTGTTAGT
>JAGDQP010036404.1:0-19087 GCA_022664845.1 Lepisma saccharinum | reverse complement strand
TTAATGCCTTTTGCAATTGTTTTACGATTTCTATCGATGATACAATTTCGTCGTAATTTATTGTCTTAATAAATTTATTTAAATTGCCCTGTTTATCTGCGCAAGTTGAACCAGATTGCTGAAATACAAAAAAAAATAGATGAGGAGATCAGATACAATACCATATCATCAAGATAATACGGGCAGTGGAAATTAAAAATAGCATTTTTTTTTCGAGTCTGACTTTGAACTGCGAATTTTCTTCCAGTTGATGCTGCGAGGATCATCGAATGAAGATAAAAATGTCAAGAAAAAGGAATCTTAAAATACACACAGAATTAGCCAACATCGAAATTGCAATTGGAAAGTAAATCACATATCATAGTGTAAAAGACAGGTACAACTATAGTATTAAATTCAGTAATCAGAAACAAGGGAATTGGAACTATCAACTAGGGAAAGAAAAACATAGGTTGAAGTGTATGCAGGAAAAGAAGCATGTCACTGATAGCACGATTCAGAGGAAGGAGAGAAGGCAGAAGAACTGTTGCCAGTTTCAACCGCTAACCGACGGAGCTAAAATACTTCTGTTTAATACACACCTGGGTCAGGGAACCAAATAGACATTTTCACGTGTTTGGAAAGCACGATTTGCTTATTTTACTCGATTAAAATTTTAGAAGAAAATATATTCTCATTTATATAACAAGGGAAAATATAGTTTCCTTAGGTTTCCTGGAAACAAAAGCAGAATATTAAGCATGATTTGGAAATATATCTTTAAAAATATACAGCTTTGTAATGCAAAAATTTCTCTTAACTGCATATCTCTTTCAATGTAGCCATTAAAATCAATCAGGATGGTTGATTTGAGAAAACAAGTCGAATACCATATGTAGTCTATTATTAGAAATTTTGCAAAAAAAAGTTTGAACTAAGCGTATTTTTAATAGCTGATCAAGTCCAGAAATTACACGATGAAATATGCTTTTTAACTTACTAACATACACTTCTAACGAGAGAAGCGGTCTGTCAGTTATTACCTTGGAAAAAAAAATCTTTAAAGAACCACGTGATCAAGTACATGCTTTATTTTCAAAATAGGAAAAAGTTTAGTAATTAACATGACTTATTCAAATATTTACTACGTTCATAATCATGGTCAGAACGACATATGTCATCACTGTCACTCACAAAGAGTACTCTAAATATTTGTGAATTTGTTCGATCAAGGTACAAAACCTGGAAATAAAAAAAAAACTAAAACCCCGTAAAAATATCAAGGTCCAGAAATTTTTTCTTTTGATATGAGATCCTCAGCTAACAGGTTGACATAATATCTTCGGTAACTCTTGTGATTCTTTGACAGCTTTTGCTAGTGGCCAGTTTCAAAATTGTGGTAATTTCTCTGTATTTCTTTACAATTTCCTTTGTTTTAAGCAAATATAATGATTTCGGTATCTATTTATAGTGGCAACGATTTCAAAGCGGAATTTAATTTTAATGATTTTTTTATATACTTCGTTTCTCTTACAATGAAAATGCTTTCGTTTGTATATGCATATGAAGGTAACAATTTAAATTCTTTACGCTTAGAACTAGGATTTTCTTCATATTTTGTGTAAATAAACAATAATTTATTTGATGTAAAATCATATCCTATTTTTGGTTTCTGCCAGTATGTTGACCCGCAAGCCTTGGAACTTCGCCTTAAATTTACACCACTTAAGGAATGCTTAGTTTCAGGTTGTCTCCCTTGTATCAGTTATATCTTTCACGAGTGTAGCAAACCACGGTGCTGGTTCACTTTCTAGGAACGTTTTTCGTATACACTTTGTGTGCATTATACAGGGTAAGTCAAAATGATGGACCCGATTTCATAAATTTATTTTGTGAAATATAATGAACATATCTTAATGTGAGCTACGCGCAAGGAAAGGCAAAAGTTCAAAGTTTAGTTGAGTTTAGTTTATGTCCCGCGTGGTTGCATTGTCTACCGCTACGCGGCGCTGGAAGCAGTTAACGAAAACGGCGCTGACTGGAGAGCAGAAATCGTTCTGTGTGCTGGATTACCATGTAAACAACTCTGTGATGAGTGTTCAACGGCATTTCCCTACCAAGTATGGCAGAGACCCACCTACTAGAAATACCATTCGTACGTGGTATGAAAAATTCAGAGATACGGGCTGCATCTGTAAGCGAAAATCGACTGGCCGTCCTTCAGCTGAGGAAGAGACAGTGGAACGTGTTCGCGCCAGTTTTGTGCGCAGTCCACAGAAGTCTACCTACCGGGCAGCGAGGGAACTTGAAATGCCACAGAAAACTGTATGGCGAATTCTGCGGAAACGTTTACAAATGAAATCATATCGCTTGCAACTGCTACAAGCCTTAAGAGACACTGATTATGCTGCTCGAGCGTCTTTCTGTACTGATTTTCTCACGTTAATGGAAGAGGATGGGTTCGCCGAAAGGTTACGTTACAGTGATGAAGCGGTGTTTCACCTTTCTGGGAATGTGAATAGACACAACGTAAGGATCTGGGGAACTGATAATCCCCACGCAGTTGTGGAACACCAACACGATTCACCCAAGGTGAATGTGTTTTGTGCCATTTCCCCTGAAAAAAATTATAGGCCCTTTTTCTTCCTTGAACCTACTGTGACAGGACATGTTTTTCTTGATATGCTGCAACAATGGCTCCTTCCACAGCTCGAAGAGGATAGTGCAGATTTCATTCTTCAATTGGATGGTGCCCCTCCGCATTACCATGGCAGCGTTCGGGATCATCTCAATGAGGCATTGCCACAGCGCTGGATAGGCCGTGCATCTCAGGAGGATCGAGTTCTCATTCGTTGGGCACCTCGTTCCCCCGATCTGACCGCGTGTGATTTCTTTTTGTGGGGTTTCATAAAGGATCGTGTTTACGTACCACCACTTCCAACAACATTGGGTGACCTTCGCGCCCGCATCACAGCAGCCATTGCAGAGATTGACCGTGACACACTACACAAGGTTTGGCAGGAGATAGACTATCGGCTTGATGTGTGTCGTGTTACGCGAGGTTCTCACATAGAGCACTTGTGATGTGACTGAAAAAAACTTTGAGAGTTACCCTTCTTACCATATGTATTACATTCAGATATGTTCATTATATTTCACAAAATAAATTTATGAAATCGGGTACATCATTTTGACTTACCCTGTATAATGTATACAGTCCATTACATATCGGATTATTATATACACCAACAAGTCCTAATTTATTTGTGTATTAATGTGTACAATGCATGTATATCTTTCTCCAAGAAGGTTACTATGAACTCTATCTAGTGGATTTCGGTACAAGTTTATCAATTTCTTAGTTCATCACTTTATACTCTAGTTTTTGAAGAACTTGTTTTACTGATATGTTTTCAATTGTTTCGTTTTATGAAATATTTTAACTTTGTCCGATACGTTTTAGCTTATTGATGTTTGACTTTTCGTTTATCAGCTGCGGCTTCATCATTTACTTTTTTGGGCTGAGGTTCTCTATAACGTCAAGTTGCAAGAAGTGTAGAAATTTACCTTGAAAGTGTTCAAATTCCTGTTTCATTTGGAGGCAACAAAGGAACTGGTCCACTGCGCAAAGATTGTAGCGTTTGACTTTCTACATAGGACTCAACACTTTGAGAAAAGAACAGTCTGTTCCCAAAAGGCAAAGAACATTCCCACGGGAAAAAACGATATCACCAACCACTCGTTTAGGGGTAGGGAATAACGGACCTGCTGAACATCTTAGAAAAACTAAACTACAACTTAAAGCCACCTGTCTTTTTCAGGACCAACAAAACACTCGGGAAAATTGAAACTGTCCTGAGAATCAAAGCAAAAACGAAACTTTGACCCCAAAACAAATATGTGTAATAACAAACAAAAATCAAGAAAACACATAATTTTCAAACTCACAAGTTATTCTAGAAATACTATTATGTAAAGAAATGATGCAGCAACTAGAACATAATATGTTTTTGAAGTAGGTGTGACAAAATTGCAGAAAAATAATCGAAATTATAGGAAAGAAACTAATCTGTTTTGAAAACCAAATGGTAGGCGCTGCAGCACGTGAACAATTACAAAGGGTACCCTTAATGCTAAGCTGGCAAGCATTTACCTTCTACGAAAGGTCTACAAACAACCGCGATTGGAGACTGTTGGGTCACAACCGAGGAGACACATACTCTAGATATGCCACACCCCAAGAAGATATTTAGACAAGAACTAGCATATTTTCCAATAAAATAATTAATTGCTCTACAGCAATGGCTGAAAGAAACATCAGATTTCCGGCTGAAAATTTGAAAGAATTAATCCAAAATATAACAATATAGGAAAAACTTAATCCAAATTTAGAAAGAACAGGGGATACGAAGCTAGTATCAATTTAACACACCAGTAGGTACGAATGGCTAACTGCAGCCTCTAGAAGAACTACCCTAACGCTAGTGAAGAGGTATCTGGAAATTCTAATGTATTTGAATACATTAGTTTTGGCAATAGAAGATTCCTTCAAACGAAAGGTAGGGTAACTAAAGATTCTGTTTCTGTAGCCTCTGCCAAGATATATAAATACGCTGAACTTGTTAACTGGTAAAAGCCCCGTAAAACCAATATTTGAATATAGATCTGTTGATGAAGTAGTATTAATAATTTCTGAAACGGAAGAACAAACAAAATCCTACATAGACAATTAACACAAGAATGGACGAGTTCACACTTGAGCTGTGCGAAACTAGAATTAATTTGTTGTGTGTTAAACTAAGAGTCTACGTCTGGATATAGACGTATATATAATACACAGCTATATTCAATCCACTACTGGATGAGGCCTCTCCCGGAGGGAGGATGTGGTGGTCTACTGCTCCCACGCTGACCAGACGTGTTGGGTAGGAGAGCTGAAGCTCTTAACTGTAATCGCTTCCTTTTTATTCAGGTAGCTCCCCAATTGACCTCACGACGCTATTACACACCAATTATAGGACACGAGTCTTTATATGGAGAATTGGAACATCAAACTGTCCCAGGGAAACATCACTGGTTAAAAATCTTGGGTTACGTCTGAATTGAATTACAGAAGTTGAAAAGAAACTAAAAAAACTAAAAGAAAAAGAAAGAGCATTCTCTGCTGCCTTCAAGAAGAGAATGGTTCAAAAAGATTTAAAAGAAGTTTTGGAATGAGTAGGCAGAAAAGCACCTCATAAAGTAAAATAAAAAAGATAGTCCAACAAAATGTTGTTGTAGGATACTACCAATATATGAAAACAAACTACTTAAGAGACTAATCCATATTTTCTCAGAAGAAATCGAGGGAATATGACAGAGAGAACAGGTAGCTGGGAATGCCACAAGACCCACGTTAATCTCATATAAGAGATGGAGGGTCTTGAAACAATATCAAACACAAATAGTCTTCACCGAAACTTATTACCAATGCACAACTGCTTAACAAGAAAGCATTTAGCATATTTATCAACACGAAAAATGAGCAGCAAAAAGACAACAACTGGTATTGACAAACTTAGAAACGGGCGTTTTAAGGGGCACTACATACGAACACACACAGGAGTAAACATAAGATACGAGAAAAACAGATCTAAAGCACTAAGTTTATCAATTCAAATATATTAAACAATTCAGAAAAATTGGACAGGGGCAAAAAACTGAGACTGAGAGGGAGCCTCAATTCCAAACACGAAAATAGCGAAGAAACAAATTATGTATCTAAAGTCAGACAAAATGGCTCGGAATCGGGAGGGAACGGGCGAGTGAGTGAAGAAACAAAATATTCCAAACAAGCGAAACAAGCGAAAAAATCAAATCAGCTCTAAGACGAATAAGTTAAATATATGATTGCAAAAGTGGAGCAAATAAAGTAGGAAATGGAGAAATTTATACATATATCAACTAAATAAAGCACATAGGAATCTCTTTGACGAAAGATATTCACACAATATACACATTGATACAGAAATAAATTAAGGATCTTTGTTCTACAAAATTATTGGACACTTAACGGGCGTGTGCACATAAAGTACACGAAGCGTACACAACAGCCACAAATACGAAAAGAGAACAAAAGATCCTAGATAGAGAGTAGGCATTGTGATCCACTACACTCGTGAATTTATAAATGATATAATGGAAACATCCTGACACTAAACATTTGTTCGCTACTGTAAATTGAAGCCACCGAGCCTAGCTAACATCCCAAAATATGCACACACCATAAAAATCCATTAATATACTACCTGAAAGCAAGTATTGCTTACTTACATAAAAAAAATATATAGTTCTAACATAAAAGCAACGAAAGAATTAATACATTTACAAATACGAAAGAAAACGCACATGAAAGCAAAACTGGTTTCACTGACATATTCTGAAAGGACATAAGGAGTTCTAAAACCATTAAAATTAAATTTAGTTCTGAAATCGTTGTCATTAGAAACCTATAATTTGATATTCGCTTAAATTTAAGAAACTAACAAAATTTAGAAAAAAATGACCACTAGAAGAAAATGACTAACAATAGGAAGAGTTACCCAGGGTATTATATCGACCTGACACCTGATAATTACATATCAAAGAGAAAATCTATTGACATTGAAATTTTGCAGGGGTACAAGCTTGCTTGTGGACTACAATTGGGTCCTGATGACACACAGATGCTAACTGCATGCAAACAGACTTAGAAACATGACCAACTCGAACATCGACTGAAGATATATTGAGGCTAGAGAAGGCTAGAGCCACAGAGACAAATCTTGTAAATTTTCTCACAGAGCGAAACAATTTTTTTCGGGTTCTGACGACCTAGATATGTCCGTTAGGAACTAAGAAAAACAACTCAAACGTTAAAAGGCGGCGCAAGACACCAACAAGTTCTTGGTGCTTAACGTACCTGGAAATACAGACCAAATTCGGTGGAAAATTATTCATAATGGCAACAATGAAGGCAAGCAGGAACCAGCCATGTTGTCAGTCATCCTCACTAACATTACAGAAGATTTTGGTTAGAACAAAGCGGAATAACTTCCAAAAAGTGGTCTCTGAATTTTCTATCCTTTCTCCTGAAAACGAAGAAATTCCATCTTTTCGATAACTGCCGAGCTTATAAGTATAGTAAAATATTAACATAATAGAAACATTTGTAAAATCAAGGGTAATACATGCAATTTGTACTGAGGAGCCTACGTCGATTTTCAATATGAATCATGAACTGGGATATTAATATGAATAGTATCCAGTTCTTCAATTTTAATAGAGTTTACACGCATTATGTTACCCATTTTTTTATGTAACTTATAGTGCAATATAATGCAATTCACTATAAATATGCTGCTCCTAATTTTTAGCAAACTCCATGGTAAGATCAGTATCTGTTCTCGTTTGTTAAGTTCTATAAACCTATTTATTCATACAGTCGATCACTGATGTTCAAACATGGATCAAGTTGTTGACTTAAGTAAGCAAATATTATCTATTTGAACATATTGTGCACACTTCACTGTATCCACCAGTGATATACAATGTTAAGTTTCGTAAAAGTTAGTTATATGACAAATGCAATTTTAAGGGGCAAACAATTTTTCAGGTGATTTAAAATAATAAAGCAAATCTGCTGATATATTTATATCAAACATACTAAGAAATATAACACAACCAATATAGTTCTGTTCGAATTTGACGCTACAAAGAAAAATAATATGTCTGCAAAGCTCGAACAGACTAAGAATCCCATGCTCGTAGCACTTAGCGGAACATGGACAAAATAAATTGTCCGTTGTAGATGATTCGGAAATCTCCTCACAGTTTGTTGTCGAACAAATCGAACTCCCAAGATTCAACGAAACAGAAATATACAGAATGCATTAGAAGTTAACAACCAAGTTTAATAATTATATCACGGGAGACTTAGAAATATGTGGAAGGGCACTGTCCTGTAACAACATGACATTTAGAAGCGCTCTCTCCACAGTTTGCTTTTCTCATGCACACATTATAATTGTTGCGATTACACAATTAGATTGATTGTATGACCAGATGGCAGCACTCTACGACGAGCAATACCCCAAGCGCTCCACCAAACACAGGCCATAATCTTATGTTGATCCAGTGGTGATGTTATTTTCTGTGAAGAGGTTTATGGGGTGCAACCAACAATGACGGCACTGCGGAATACCGTAAAGAATCATCCCCAGCGGAATTCAACTCTCCGTCCAGAAGCGGATTCCTCCGCTGAAAAGACACGAAAGAACGCAGGCATTTAATTATATCACTTTCTGAAACGCAGTAAGCAAATGTAGGACAAGAAATCCTCCCGTTTTGCCATTGCCCAAGATTATGCGAGTGCTTTTAAACTGTCAGCATTGCAATTCAGTTTTCATAATTTTTCGAACATTTAGTCATTAACTGCATCAGTACACATACAGAGTGCCTCGGTGTACCTGGATTCTGGCCGTTCTGTACATGATGCGTCTTCCAAGGATTCATTGCAATTCGTAAAAATGTTAAAGCACTAGCGTTCAATTTCAGGTGAAAGTTACACAGTTTACAGGGCCGTGAACCGCTGTTCGCGTTCCGAAATTTGGTCTGCTCTTACTAAAGCCTGTTTACCTACGGTGGAGACTACAATCCGTGTACGAAAATGCACCCTCTAACATCTTGCCTTCGTTTTATCTGTTTAACAATTAAATGCAGAAACGTACGTAGTTCGAAGACAACAAAATCTGATATATCTTTAATAACAAAGAAAACGGATGTCAATTTTGATTTATAACATGAAAGGGAAACATTGTTATCAGTATTATGTGAATATCTGGTACCGTAACGTGCATATTTAAATATTATCTACAGAAAGTATAAACAGTTATTTCCAGCTTTGTTCAAACTAATGTTGTTGTTTATATAGATAATTAACTGTAATTTGTAGTAAATGAAAAAGCAAATAGTTGTACTAGTATCTAAATTTGGAACTTCCATAATTCCATTGCAAAAATGAAACACAAATGTTAATGCATACAGTTACAGAAAACATAAATGCAAATACAATCTTTAAAAAAATAGATCAAAAGAATATTACCCCATCGGCATCGATTTCAATCTTCTCCTCTTTCACTTCTATTGGTTCTTGTATGTTGTTGTACTCGTCTTCATTTGAAGCCATCACTGATTCCATCAATTTAATTCTTTGAGGTCAAATAGCTACATATGCAACATTCCTCTCTCAGATATTTAAGAAGGTATACAAAATATTAATCGCACATTCCTAAGTCTCAATGTATATGTTCGAAAGATACTAGAAATAAATATATTTTTTTTTATTGCCGTCAGAGCACTAAGTAAAGCTACTGGCAGTCTCCGCGGAAATATTCTTCCTGAAACAAGAATGAATAACAACAGTGATTCATCCTATCGAGACACGTGACAAAACGGACTAACTACACTTCGAGATTTCTGCGACTAAATGAATTTAAGGTCACAGTTGTAAGCAAAGTAATACGTCCGGCCAGTTGTACGCTAATAAAAGCTACTGACTTGTGTGAAATAGGGTGATACAAACACTAATTCTTAGCAAAACTACTAGCCAACCCAACTGTTTAAAAGTTGACTTAGTCCGCTCTAGCATGTGACTCCCTATTCAATTTATAATAAACACATTAGGAATACAAAAGTTTTGAATTATTTCTTTTTAATCTGGAGAAACTTATAGTTGTAATGACATTTGAAAAATTAAATATCAGTATATATTTTGTAATTTATTGATGATGCTTCCTTATGAAGTTGCGACATAATTGATAGCACACATAAAGAGCGTCACAATTCAATATTAAACACATATAATGCTTAAAATTAAATTAATGGAAGAATAGCATATTTGAAATTTGTAATAGTTAATACATTTAAAAACATACAATACTGTTAAAAGATTACGCAAGTAAAGAAGCTGCCTAATATTTATGCTAACAATCTCTATTTTAGTAAACCTAATTCAGCTAATTTTCCAGCATTACATTTATATTATCTTAAAAGGTTAAATTTTCCAATTCAATCGTTCTGATCAGATCTTCTAGACAGCCTGTAAACTGGAGATGCAGAGAACACAAAATCATATTCTGCACATTGCACAACCTTCAGGTCTCTGTACTGATGACTGAACGGAGGATTTTTTTTTTTCGTGTTACATTAGAAAATCAAGGTTATTTACTGTATTACTATTCGGGCCCCCTGATATTCAAATGATTATGTTGATTAATGTTTAAAATGTGTTCTTATTACAAATATACATTCACTAAAATTATGTTTTTATGGGAACATACCCTGACATGATTTACTAGAAATATAGAACCTCTTAACCTGACAAAAATATGACTGAAATTCATGAACGGAATATTTCTCTCGTGTACAAGGGCACTAAAGAGGCAAATAGTTTACGAACTGTAAACAGAAAGTTTATTGCGGTTTACTTTAGCGTCAACTTATTTTATTTAGAGTTTTAAAGGTCTGGGAAAAAAACGGAATTTTTCGAAAAAAAAAAACGAAAAATTGTTTTTTTTTTCACGAGGCCAAAAAAAATTGGTTTTTTTATATTTTTTTATTTTTTATCACCAATAATGACTGCTTAACACACCTAATGCATTTAGTGTTTAGGTTTAGTACAATTAAATCTTCTTGCGTTAGAAAATGTACAAAAAGAAATTCAGTTTACATTAGGAATACAATTTATCTCATTAGCACCCTTGTACATGAGAAAAGTTCTGTTCACTTTTCGCCCTTTGGTATCTTTGGTTCAAACTGAGAAAACTTACATAAAGCTTCAAAACTTTGTTAGAGGCTGTCCCATTGCGGACTCCTTTTCTAAACATGTTTTGAGCATGAACTAACATTTTAACTAATTCATTGATCATAAAATGTTGTCAGGAACCCTGTAATAGTAAAAAAAAGGTTATTTTCCAAGGGAGCACGAAAAATAAAAAAAAGTTTTTTTCCTGGTTTTCTTTCGGTTCTTTTTTTTTTAATTATTTTACTAAACTGCAACGTGAAATCCACAAGATACGTATTGAATGTTTGGGATAAAAAGCAAGAAAACAGCATTTTCGTCAATAAAAGAGGCTGTTTCTTGCCTTGCATTTTTTTTTAAAATGTACATTTTTTCCCGGCCTCTACATAACTATTCCGTACAGACACAGGAAGTTCAAAGAAAAAAAAATATGTATCAATTTTCATGACACATGATTTCGTACTGAACTTGTTGAAACCACTTAGCGTATAAGTTATTATTCGTACTGTTCCACTGTTTAATAGGCGACAAGAAGAAAATTCAGCCTTTTATGGGATTTAGTTTATTTGCCAACATGATGACTTGGACTACCTTGAGTGGGTATACTTAGCCAGTGGCACTCAGTCAGTCAGTCTAACGAACAATGCAGCTTTTTATACTACAAAAAGGCGTTTATTACCGGAGTATTACCTTACAGTAATATTTCCTCTATAAAAATTCAAAATATTCCAGCGATGTACATTTCATACTTACTGTTCATTTGAGTGCATCTCGAACAATAACCGTTCAAGTTATTTCTATCTTTTCATTTGCTTTAAAGACAATTTTTATCAAATTTCTGCAAAACGATAATTACATGTTATAGTTATTAGCAGTAATTTTCGAAACGCTTCCTAAGTCACGATTCTTTACTTTTAAATAACTTCCTTGGCGCAAAAGACTTGCTAAATTACTTTCTGCCTTGTACATAGCATTCAAAGGTGCTTTGCTATCATTATCAGGGCGTATCCGTAGTAAAGCATTTGTTTTATACTAAACAAAAGATAACCCCGAAATAGGTGATAATGTTCATTAATATCTTACCTCCGATACCAATTAGACGACACAACCTAGAACAATATTATTAATAATTATTTGCAGTCTTCCTCTTTTTCTTCAATTAACAATGTTGCCAAATCATCTTGATGTTTACGCTGTCGTTTCGCACTACTTTCAGGTTCTTGTCCTAGTTTCAAAACACTTGTAAAATTAATGTTCCCGTCATCAAGGTGCTTTGGTAACCCTTACTAACGCCTAAGAAGTAATAGCATTTTGTAATGGACGTTTAATATATTATTCAGGTCAGACTGTTTTCAGCATGTTTCGCACCTGCAAGTGTGAAACTCTCTTATACAGAAATTTATAATCATTTGTTGGTTTTTAATAACAAACAATTTTGTCACAAGCATCAGGAAGACCACCATATCTGTACTAGAGCCGCAGAGTGTAGACGACGATTACGTGTTGTGATTATGACAAAATTGTTTATATGAAGTACATTCTTAATGTTTACCGGGAGTGTAAATGCTACAAGAAACACATTGATGTAAATACAACTGTTTTCACACATCATAATCACGTTAAATAAACGTGTATTCAACTTTTCCTTAAATGTTTACGTTCCTTGTTTTCTGAACAAGATAATAAATTTAGAAATTACAAGTAAAACTGAAAATGACAAAAAATAATAAATATCTTCTCAGAAGGTTATATTCCTTAGGCCTAATCAAGAAAGCATTAAAATAGTTTTTATCTAAGTTCGTAGAACAATGTAATTCGACTGAAGTCTTGTTTATATAGCACGAAGTAGTGCTTCGTATGATGTGTCTACTATCTGAACAAGAACAATAAGTTTTTAGGGTACTGTTTGAATATTTCTGTCGTTTGTAATTCGGAAACAAGCATAACCAAAAATGTTTTATTACAGATAATTGGAAACCACAAGATATACCATAATTTTTACTCTTTGAATTGACATAAAAACTTATTAATTCAATAATTATACACCCTGATATTATCATTTAATTACGCATCCTGATATTATCATTTAATTATTAATTCTTCTTTCCTCTCATGTACGTTGTTTCTAATAATTTCATTTTGAACCCATTTCTAACAAATGGTTCATGTAGTCCTAAGTCTTGTATCATGTTGGAAAATAAGAAGGAAATTGTAACCTTAGGACAAAATGAGCACAGTATTCAATATAAAAAACACTAATTCTCTAAAAACACTAATTTTCTAATTGTATTATTAATTTTAGTTTTCCTAATTACATAGTTCTTATGGTGCTTATCGTTGTTTAATAGTTTTTATAGTAATACAATATAAACATTACATCTATTTTAGTTAGCATTTGTAGTTTTGATTATAAAATAATAGAGGACGACTTAATTCTCCCACGTGATAAGAAATAAATCCTTTGGTATCTTGGTTATTCTTGATGCCTTTACAAATCAGTAGTCTCAGATATAATATTGTAATATTTCTTTTGACTCGGTTAGGAAACATCTAATTAAACGAATTATATTTTCTTTTCAATAAGCGATCTAATTTTGTGTTTGAAAGTAGATTTAACTGTACTACAAAGCATGTATTTATTAATGTCAACAACAACTTACTATAGTTTACAAAACTATAAGAAAATATTTGTAAAAAATCTAAGATTATTTTTTTTTGTCTCGGAACATATTTTCAAAATATAATTAAATTTACTACTTTTGTCGATATGTAAGTATTAACCAAGTACAGATAGCATTGGCCTTGAACTTACGAATCACCAAACATTTTATGCCGTTTTTGCAGTCCCTTGAAACTGAAGATAATACACGAATCATAGTATTGGCAGTTCTTTTGTTTAATGACAAGACAAACTGCAAGTAAAAAACTTCTAATAGCAATCCAATGTTAATGTTGATCACAGTGGCGACCACCAGTTTCCAAAGCAAATGGAGTTGCAACTATGGAAGGAAGATCTGGATATAATTTATCATCCTAAGAAAGGGTTGGAATAAAATCTTCCTCAAAAGAATCAACTCAATTAGTTCGTAAACAATTTGATTTCAACCTTCCACAATTCAAAAGGAGAAACTCTTATTTCAGACATGAAACAGTGGAACATTTTTATTTTATCATAAAATAGTATTTAATAAAGAAGTGGACGTTATCCGTTTAGAATGTGATGGATTCAAAATGACCACATTAGTATGATAAACGTTCGTGTTGAGCTTTATCAATTACTCTTGTATCTCAGGTATCTTGG
This sequence comes from Lepisma saccharinum, assembly GCA_022664845.1. Taxonomy (NCBI): domain Eukaryota; kingdom Metazoa; phylum Arthropoda; class Insecta; order Zygentoma; family Lepismatidae; genus Lepisma; species Lepisma saccharinum. The sequence goes on along the minus strand of JAGDQP010036404.1, from coordinate 4,988 downwards.
ATTCCTATGTGAACTTCTGAGGGGATAGTATAAACTTTGACTCAGTCGAATTGCCTAAACTGCTCCAGATCAAGATGGGTCCGCATATCAAGAGGAAACTACAATAGGTATTCGTAAAAACCTGTTCTAGATCTTTATTATTATCACTCCTGAGCAGCAACAAAGCATCCAAGGAAGCTATAATAAGCTTCGAATAATATCAAGCTGCTACACAGAAGCATAATACGAGATATCAAAATTAAAGTTCTTTATTCTTAATAAATCAGATATAAATCCGATTACATATAATTCTATCAATGTTCCCAGTGCAGGCTATTTACTTTCTGAGGACAATTATTCCATTGCACAAGAAAGCTATTAAAACAACTGTATATACACATAACAATATAGAAACATTTCTACATATAATGGCTTGATATTATAAATCCTTTAACCTTTTATATTAGATTCCAAATAAACAATTCGGGATACTAGCTTTTTTCTTATATGCAACGACATGGAAAAAAAACTGCTGTCATCTGTTGATCAACACCAAAACTATTTGAAGCTATATAACAATTAACAACAAATTGAACAGTAATAAATCCTTTTTTTAACTCAATGAACGAAATGAAATTAATATAAAACAACTAAAAGTATTAAATCTTTTGTTCCCCTGATAAATTATATTATTATAGATTATGGTCCATCATAGGGTGATATCAAGTAGTTGCATTTTGTTTCTATATTGGGGCAATATTATATCTGTATTTGTTGATATTTATGTTGCATATCATTTGTAGTTTTCATGCAATTCAATTATTGTGGATACGAGTTCGTATCATATGTGACCATAACAAATTAGTAAGTGACAAACAAAGAATTAGGCATATTCACTGGATACGGAAGGATAAAAGAACATTTTTGATTCCAGTTATAAGTATCGTAATATTTAATAGTTATTGAGGATTCCTATTTATATAAAATTTACAATATAAAACCTCTTTATTTAGGTATATGTGTTAGAAACTTAACGTGATATATTACGTAACTTTGGAAGAAAAATTTTGAGAATACCGTCAAAATATTAACTAAGATAACAAAAATGCACAATAAATCCAATGTATTGTAACCTTTTACGTTATATAAACGATAATTTATTAGAGGATTTGTTTAGAGCTCATTCATGCCGAGCCAGAAGGTGAAGCTAGAAAACAATAGAGCTTATTTCAAGGCCACGCACCAGATCAATTGCCAGTCAATTATGGAGCTTGCTGCTTCTTCTCTTGGACTGAAGACATTCTTCACCGTTATTGTACGTGACGCAATAGGAAGGACTAAACTATAATGCCAGGCTGCACGTTCCCAACTAAATAGCTAAAAAAATCTTCTATAATAGCCTTGTGTTATTGAAATCAATATTTTGTCATACAGGTTCATTTCATCAATATTCGTCCATCACAAACCTAGTTAACAATGATAGAATAAGTTTTAATAATTTTGAAGAAGAACGCATTAAGTGATACGTACCGAGCTTGCATGTATAAAGTGTCTTCCACTTTATAAATACGGAGTTTGCATTGAAGCAAGCCAATCGTTTACAATACAAATCCTTTGACACAAATCAGGGTATGGATTCCATAAATTGAAATTATTAACACACTAACAATTTTAAGATTAGAATGTATGTGAGAAAACTAATTTATGTTTCCAGTTACCAGGTTCACGACAATATTTACCAGGCAATCGCTCTTATAATGATTAATTGTACATTAGAAGTTTTAAGTGATTTGTTCAGTATTGAGTAGCTTCAAATAATAGTATAAATATAGTTAATGATATAAAATTTAACCCTCTCATCCAACTTTGGTTAAAGTATTACAAATATTAATAATAATTAAATTAGGAAAACTAATACCGTCATTCTGTAATCAAAGTAGATAATAAAGTCAAAACGATGTATTTTATGTGAGAAAAATAATTATTAAATTTGATAACAATCTGTAAAGAACTTCAGAATTATCAACACGCCTCACAGCACTGTTTCTAGATATATTACATTTCCATTTCTGAAAAATGCAAATAACTTTTGACACACCACTTTTAATTTCCTCACGTTCAATTTCCCCACGCTCCTTGCATTTCATAATTAACAATGCCTGGAATATACACATTAAATGAATATTGCAACATACTCCAGAACATTACTTATATAATAATGGCTAACCCCTTCATCCACATACTACATTCTATAAATTAATATAGCAGTCAGTTCCTGACCAAGTACCAGTCCAACAAAGAGATATGATAACTTTTAAATTAAAATCAATTAACCTTTAAAACCACTTAAATTATCTTGTTTAATTAAATGTAATTTATTCAACTTGTGATCAACGCACTTCCATTCATATTCATGTTATCACATTGCCAATTCTAAAGAATTAACATTTCCCTTTCTCATGAACATGTCTTAATCATACTATCATTGGTATATATCTCGGAAAACTTCTTTAGTTTTAGCTTAACATTTATTAGCCTGACAAGCCCTGTGACCTATGTGTCTTGTATGGTTGAGAAAAAAATGCCGACGCTTTAGTTGGTGCATGTACAGTTCTTTGTTAACATTTGAGTAAATAGTGTGTTCCCCAAAAAGATTATTTTTTTGAATGTTTAACATATTGATGTCCTTTGTGCAATGACAAAGTGGAGTATTTTTGTATCAATGCAACGCCAATGAAAATACTAAATTGAGGAGGTGACACGCAAAAGCAAACATGTTTAATACATACAGTTTCTTCACAATCAACGAAGCCGTATCCCAGCTCACCATTTTTATATATGTGATCCTTAAAATTTCGCATGCTTCTATCATTGGACGCGTTCGGGTTAGTGTGACTTTCATGCTGTATTGATATTCTGCTTATCCTCTAGGTATCATTTCATATCGTATCTCACTTTTGCAAATTTTGGGCATGTTTGCATTTGCGTGTCACCACCACAACTCTAATCTCAGAGAATCATATCTGATTAAGTGGTTTATAGATTTCTGAGTATATTAGTGTATGACGTTGTAATGTATTTAATTAAATCTAATCCAAATTTATTTACATTTGCAGGAAACTTTTACTTAGCTTAAACATTTACATATATAAGGAACGTTTGAATTATTTAATCTATACAATATCCCGATATACTATAACACTTAACTTAGATACTTATTCAAACGTTAATATCCTTTTTAAATATAGTGCTCTCATCTAGGTTATGACATGACTTGTAGACTATCATTGCAGCATAAAAATTTAGATACGTGCACAGTTTCAAATTTCATTTAATATTTCTTATTCTATCAAAGTTTCGTAGCTTCTGTTACTTTACTCATTTTATTCAAAATGAATTATTTATTTATCGGATAAAACTATTAGAATATTTTACAGCTAATGAAGATTTAAGTCTGAAGTGCGATTTGGGCTCAAAACCCTAAGATTTACTTGTACTCCACAGGTGATGCTGCTTAACGAAGTGCATTTTACTAATTATTTTATGTTACGAAAACTGTTTCTGAAATTCAAGGTTTATGTGAAATTAAATCATAACCTGTAAAGCTTATTTACCATGTGTTAAAGCAGAGCTATGAACAAAGGCGATTCGTGATTTATCAGACGCAGGTCACCAGAAGAATATAATAATTATGTGTGTTTTACTGTTACGAACAGTCTTGATTTGTCTTTAGAGTGATAAACCAAATGTGCTTTTCTTGCTGGATCACTAATTTGGACTTGGGTTGAATAAGAAACTAAGCTACCCAAAAGTTAGCGTCTTTATAGAATTTGAAAATGGGTCCAGTACATTGTATGTGCAAAACGAAAATCGTTATTTTAAAAACTAAAACACTAACTTGCCGGCAATCGAACTCACGTGCCATCAGTAGATTTCCTTGATGTCACTTATGCATCTATTTTATGAATGTGTAGTTTGCATATAAGAAAATCAATCGATTACTATATAAATCCTCTAACCCAAGTGAAGGAAATCGAATATATAGCTTGAAATTATTGGCATGCTATCAATTTTAAGATTGTAAACTGTGTGAGAAAAATGATATATTTTACTGTTTACCAGGCACAATGCGAACTTTTCCGCCACCTCCAGCAGATGATGGTAAGTCATTTTATTATGATTCCGTGTACATATCTTGTAGAAATATTACGTTTTGTTCTGATTTGAATATTTTCAGAACATAGTGTATGTATATAATGAAATAATATATATCTCTCTTTCACAATACTTCAGTATATAGTAATACAAACAAAAATAAAACTAAAATGAGGAAAGCAAATCAGTATATGTGTTAATAAAACTGATAAATGTTGAAAGCAATGCCGAACAAATTGTTTTCGTGCGTAATGTGAGAATGCAGTTTCACTATAGTCTGTAAGGAACTGCAGAATAACCAACACGTCTCCAGGGGCAGTTTATAGTATATTAGGTTTCCATTTTTTAAACATACATGCCACATGGAACCAATAAAAGCAATTTCATCAGACTTTATTTCCTCTATTCCCCAGCTTAATTTTATACTACTTTAATTTGAAAATACAGAGTGTCTGGAACATATAAAATTTATTGAATATTATAATCATAATCCGAAATATATTATTTGTAGGAAATATTAACCTCTTCAGTTATGATCAACATCTAAATTTCCTAACATAAATACACCAATCCTTTCCTTTTCAATTACCAGTTCAAATGAGAAATATTATCTCATTAAAATATAATACAAATAAACATTTAAAGCTAACATAAATTATCTTTTGTGCTTAAATGAAACATTAAACTTGTCTTTAAGGCTTTGTCATTTTCATTAATGCCATAATCATACCAAAACTAAAGGGTGAATTTTCTGTTATACATAAACATGTTTTAATCATACTAGACATACATGGGAAAATGTCACTGATCTTCGTTTATCATTTAAGAGACTGACAAAGACTGTGAACTATGGG
>JAGDQP010036403.1:0-10852 GCA_022664845.1 Lepisma saccharinum | reverse complement strand
CACTTGAACCCAATTTAGAATTTTTGACTTTTAGACTGTCATCCCGTACCATTATGTTCTCCGAGAGACATGAGTTCGGCGTTACGCAATCAGCTTCCTCGCGTCCTAAATTCACTAATATATCACCTTGATTCACTTGACCATCCGGTTCATCTACAACCCACTTCGTAGAATCATCTCCTTCAATCAACTGGTTCACAGCTTTCGCGTTTGATCTGCTATTCCTCCAATCTAATTGTCTACTATTAGATCTGCCTCTTGTTTCCATATCACTAGCTCTTTCACTATTTCTTGTACGTAGATCTTCATTATTTGATCTTCCAGTGGTCCCACGGTTCATGGTGCTACTTGTTCTTGAACTCCCTCTATTCACCCCAGAACTTGTTCTTGCTAAGTTTGTCCTGCTAACTGTTTTGACGTCATCACTCAATCTTTCTTGATCATCTTCTGATTTGGCATTTGTTCCTCCAGCTCTTCCTGACAATGATCTCCCAGATGATCTACTTGACGACCTTGTTGTTGATCTGTTTATGTCCCCTCTCGTCCTTGTTTGAGATCGTTCAATTGATCTACCAGGAACCGAATCTCTCTCTTCACCTCCGAGTGCCTTTGTAGGGTTTACATCTGCAGTTTGTTCTTCCATTTCAAAGGCATAAAAGTATCGCGGACTGTTTGGTTCTCTTAGTACGATTTGGCTGTGGTCATCATGATAGATTGTCTGTACCCCTGGCATGTGCCGAGCACCCACTGATGAAGCAGCTGAAATCTTATCTCTATTTCTTTCAGTAGCTTGTAAGTTTGGAATGCTTTTCCCTATTTTGCGAATCAATTCTGTAGAAATGTCATCGTCATTCAGAAGACTCATTAGGTACTTTTTGAAGGTGTCGTTTTCTGAATTTTTATCTTTCTCTACATTCTCTTCTTGTAAACTTTTATCGTCCAGTGGGGTTTTAAGTTTCTTGGTTATTTGATCATTTACTTCAGCAAGAGGTGCTGTATTGCTTTGTCGATTTCTTCCACTATACCTTCTACTTTCTCTCTCTTCTTCTTCAGGAGTTATTTGAGATCTTCCATCCATGCCTCCAAGAATTGCATTTTTCTGAACATCTTGTGAAGAACCGAAAGAATTTCTCGAGGTTCCTGCTGTTCTCCGTGACGATATCGAATCGGATTTGTTCCTTGATTGTCTAGATGGTTCTCTTCCTTGATTCGTATTCCTATTGGTTGTAATATCACTCAGTGGTCCTCTTTCTTGGCTGCTTGATGAGCTAGTGAATGTTGTCGAACCTTGCTTGATAATATTGTCGACTTTCTGATTTCTTCTTCCAGTATTAGAAACAAGATCAGTTTTTCCGTTTCTTCGAAGTAACTCATCGCTTCTGGAATTTAAATCACGCGAGTTTTGGTTACGTAAATCTACTGAAGTGCGTCTAGGTAAATTGCTTTGGAGCCTTACGTCAGAAGAAGTATCTCGGGAAGCTTCAGTAGCACTTGGAGTACGTCTAGAAGAATAATTATTCTGACGTGATTTTGACCTGACGTCGTTAAACGTTTTACGAGAAGTTTCAGAAGTCAAAGACAATTCATCTCTTAAATCATCTGTTGTTGGAAATTGATTTCTCCCTTCTGAGTACACATTTGGAGCTATTCCTGCAATATTATCATTTGGTTCTTTCATATTGTTTATTGTTGGTGCAAGATGTCCGTCATAACCTTCAGGATAGTTTTCCCTTTCTGTCGTGTCAGATTCAAATGTTCTTGTTCCCTGTCGCCTTGAAGTGTTTGTTCTGCGTGAAGGTTGAGCTGGTTGGTTTCTGCTTCTTTGATTCTGCATTGTTTTTTCTTTTGCTAAATCAGAGAATGAGCGTGATCTCCCTCCCGTGGTCCTTCCTCGTGGTTCAGTTTGTATAGACGACAAGCTTGACTCGCTATGTCTTGGATAGCCTGTGAAAGGTTTCTCGCCAGTAACTTCTACAACCTCATAACCATCGTTATGATCTTTCTGAGAGAATCTGTCTATATTTCTGCCATCTTTTACGTTTTCTTGTTGATTTGAATATTGATTTCTTGTTTGGTAGATGTTTGTTGGAAGCTTTTCTGTTGAATATGAACTTGAATATTTTCTGTTGGAAGGTATTCTTTGATTCACAGTTCTCTGTAATACGTTGTTATCGGAGGTTCTTGTACTTGTTCTAGAAGGCAATCGCTGGTACTGGTTCGCTCTTCTTTGATTTTGGATCTCATGTCGTGAAACCGGAGCAAATGCATTCAAATCCTTCGGATAAGTGGCATCCTCTGACAACATGAGTTGAGTGTAAGTTCCTTCTGCTTCCGGATCATCTTGCAGCTTAGTATGCACGTGTTGTGACTTAATATCTTTAATTACATTTACTTCGGGAGGTGCATCATCAGTACCTGATGGGGCAAATCTTGTGATTAATGTTTCCTCTTTTGTAACGAGTTTGTGTTCAACTTGATAGCCAACAGTATGATCCTCAGGGTACTTGGTTTCTTGACCAAATGTAGGATTTTCAAATCTACCACCCTTGGCAAGTATGGTGTCTGCTATACCCGTGTTGTCACTGGGAGAATTTTTTAACGTGCTCAGGGATTCTACAGCTGCAGTTGTACTGTAATTGTTCGGACTTATCTTGTTGGAATTACTTTTGCCTCTTCTTCTGGAATTTCTCACGGGTTGATATCCTTTTTGATTTGCATTATCTACGTTCTTTTCGAAACTATCTCTCAAAGGACTTACAGCTACAGTTGTTGTTTCTGTTGAAGATCCGCTGTTTACATTTCGGCCAGAAGTAGACTTTCGCGATGCCACGTGTCCTTTCCTGTTTGCTCTGTTGTGGGCTCGAACTTCATTATTCACTTGTATATTACTTAGACGACTAAAATTGTCATCAGATCCTGAATTAAGGTATGGGGTATTATTTTCTAGTTCACGAGATACGGTTCTGAAGTTTGAATTACTTTTCGTATTCTTTCCGCGATATTGTGGGCGTTGTCCATTAGTTTCTGCTTGTAAATCTTGCACTATCTGTTCATCACTGGCATACGTCACAGGATTTAATAACGCCTCTTCTAAAATATATTTTCCTATGTAATTAGCAAATAGTCTGTCCGAAGAAGTATCGGGTTTCTTACGAACTAAATCATCGTTCTGTTCTGGAGTTTCCAAAAATCTGTTGTTTCCTTTTTCTATTTCCACCTCAGAAGGTTCTTCACTTAATTTTACAGAATTACTTTTACCGTCAGTTAATACCTTTCCAGAAGGTCTAGAGTTATTTCTTAGCGATGTGACAGAGCGGCTTCTAGTATTCGTTCCACTGCGTTGTCTAGATCGACTCTGACGTGAAACATCGTTCCGTTGCTTTTTAGGTACACCGTTCCTTTCTGGAATTGACGTAAATGACAATATTGGAGAACTTCCATCGTTATTCTTTGAATTTGTTTCTTCTGCTATGATTTCACTGTTTTCGAATGTAACATCTCTCTGGCCTTGCTTTATCGCTGAAGGTAATAGTCCGGTTGAACTTGTCCACGCATTTGGTAATGACCTTTGATTGCTTTCGTGAATATGGTCGATTTGTTTCTGAGATTCGATACCCGATACGACGTCGTCAGTTTTGTGGTATTGGTTTTCGTCACTCATTAACATGTAATTGAATACCTTTCTGCTTTCTTCGGAGTAAAGAGGAGGAGATGTTTGCGGCTGGGACTGGAAACGAGCACTAGAGAAGAAGTCAAATGATGGCACTTCACCAAATACATTTATCTTTGAACCTAAAAGAGAAACAGGCCTACTCTCACTAAGTTGGAATGGAATTTTTTTAGAATGATCACTCCCAAAACTTCTTATGTTTTCCACGATATCGGAATAGAACCCAAAAGAATCCTGGGGACTCTTATTAGCAGTGGGTGTTGATACAGCACTCACAATTGTCGATGGCGATTCCTGGAAGAAAGGGTTGTCGAGAGGATCCTGTCCGAAATATTTTGTCTTGAGGCAATCTATTTTGTCCCCAAGACCACTTAAACGTGGAAGAATAGGAGTTTTACGATCCTTGGGAATAACCACGAATTTATCAATCACTTCCGGACAATGAACACTGTCTCTTGATTCGTAGAACTCATAATTGCCTTCAGTTTTCTTGGGGATATCTTTTGAGTTTGAGGAGATTCTTTGTGGTGAAAGTAATGGTAGATGTGTTTTGGGGGTTCTGTAAAAGGGGTACTTATTGTTATCGTAAGTAATTGGTCGCGTTTCTTGAACCGCACTGTCACCATTCTTCTGAGTTTTATTCTTTGCTTTCCCAAATGACGTCGCTGCTGCTTCTCCGTCACTACTACCAGATCCTGATGCATGACTCTTGCCTTTTCCTCTGTATTTAGTTGATGTGTTATCCTCGTATTTGTCGTGGTGTTCACCAAATTCTGAATGTCCTTTGTGGTCGTATGCTGTATCGTGATATCCTTGCTCCGTGTACACTTCATTGACTTTCTTAACTTTTATTGTCTCTTTGAGGCGCGGTGCATTTGCTATCTCAACTGGGTCAACTTCTTCGCCGGTAGCAGCTGATACAGCGTCCTTGGCTGGAAGAAATTTTACTGTATTTGACTTTCGAACTTGAGTATATAACTTAAAGGGAACATATCCTAGGTCGATACCGGAGTCTGGTAATGGTGTTCCCCAGTTGATTTCCGTGGTCGTCTCCGGTGGTTCTGCAGTTGGTGTGGTAGTGGCAGAATCTGGAGGAGGGGTTGGTACCCAGTTGGGAGTGTCCAAAGGTTGCGGCTGTGGTATTGTAGTGCTGGCAACCTCATTGATGATACACAACACGGCAAACAAAATGTTGACTATCATTGTTGATTTATTCACTGATAAAACATAAGCACACACACACACACGTATATAAAAAGGATGTAACCACTATGGTCGCACGTAATAGCTTCCTGCAGGAGCCATATAGACGATATGGCTCCGTGTAAGGAAAAATGGCTGGATGTAAGGAAAAATGAGTGCACCGTAAGTTTGTCACGCCCAACTAACACCACTGACTCTTGAAGTCGTCTTCATTGTGCAAGAACTTTGACAGTAACTGAATAGGTACATCCTTCTACCTTTTCCTTACAGCTTCGACAGTCAAAGAACAAAAAAAAAATCACCAGCAGATGAAGCGAAGAGTGAAGATTTGGGTTAGAAGAGAATGCATAAGACCAACAAAATGGAAAAAAAGAAAAAGGAAATTTTATCCAAGTAACGGCAAGGAAAGAGAAATTGCGGTTACCGTCGGCTGACAATGAAATCACGCTCTTTCCCTTTCATTCGATGCTTTAATTTACCTTTGGTGTCAAGAAAGTGAAAGAAATTCTAAACCAATTCAATACTGGAAAGCAAATGGTAAACCAGTAAGTAATTTGTGGTCCAGAAAAGAAACTTTTACTTCATGTCTGCACGCACATAATGCACACTAATGTGTGTGAAATTGCTTTAAATGAACACTAAAAGAATGATGGATGGAATGTATTATGAATAACTATTTTAAATATATCTTTTAGTGGATACGGTTTTGTTTTGTATTTAAAAGAAGAAGTAAATTGACAGCCACTGTAACCGGGACTCGAACCCCGATTTACCAATTTCCATGCTATCCATTACACCACGATAGCTGCTGCTGGTGGTGTAATGAGTAGGATACCTGACCGGAAACTGGGAGATCTAGATTCGAGTCCAGATCACGGAGGCTGTCAATTTTTCTGTGTTAATTTCAAATCAATTTATCTTATTTTCATTGCTTGGTTGTGCAGCCTTTTACGTCATGTGATCTCTCTCAAATACTTAGGACCAATTTTTAATGAATTCTTCACTGGAACAAATATATGAGACGTCACAATTCAAAACAAAAAAAATTGTACGCAATTCTACGGAATCTAAATAGGTTTCGCGAAGATTTCACCACTGGATGTAAACTACGTTGTGTTGAATTCTTTAAATTGGAACTTATTTCTTCGACTGTGATCATATTTACAGTCATCAGTCACAAAGAGATATTTGAATATTAAATTCAAATGGTAGATAATTCTACTATTAAGTAATAAATACGTATTCTGTGCTCAGAACATCCAACCCCGTCCTGAAATTAAGATTTCTTGGTAAAATTGATATAAATTTAGTCAAAATTATGTTATGTAAATGCTCATCCACAAAATCCTCGAACCAGAGCTCAAACTGGGTCACTTTTTGGTGACCCAATGACCCGACCCGTTGAGAGCACTACCCGGTCCGAAACGTGACCCGATCGACCCTGCTACTCGATTGGCCCTATCTTGACTCCAATGTCGCGACTGACTTGGTAACCTGGTCTCAATCCATATTACCCAGTGACTTAAACTTCACCCGACGACTCTGTCTTGACTCGATTTGACCTAATCCTGTTCCTGTGGCTTCAATCAATCAATATTTTTCATTTGTGTTAAAGATGAAATGAATTTTATGGGCTGTAACAGCACTATGGCTTACGCCCTTCCCGTTTCATTTGTGAGATTAACAAACTCTTTCAGAATAACCCTTTCCGAAGGGAGAGTTATTTGCACACCTCCGGGGATATTTTTGTTTCTTCCGGGGATATAATATTTTTTCCATATGTTTTTACTTTGTTAAACTTTATTTTTATATGGGCCAGTCTAGTAACTTTTAACTTCGGCTCGTCACGATTCGCCTTTAGCTGTTAAAATCCACACCCATGACTCTGCCGGGACTCGAACCCGGGACCTTCGAGCCGATGGCCTACCGCCGCAGACCGCTCGGCCACCCCGGACGGCATATGCTTTTACTTTCTTAGGAGCTTTTCGGTGTCGTATTCTTGGTACTCTGGGGTTAAACCCCCGTTACCGGTCACCCCTGAAAGAAACACTGTTCAGACGGAAAGTCATAAAGAAAGAACTGAAATCCCTGCTTTGGCCTCCGGGTGATCCGGTCGAAATCGGGTACCGCAAAATGCCGGATACCAAGCATTGACCCGGAGAGAGACCCGGGTCAAAACTTGACCCAAATGACGCGATTGGCCCGGTGTATCCATTTCAGCTCTGCCTCGAACTCTCTTGGCATGGTCAGGGCTTCTGGAAGGATTTTCATTCCGGGGCGGTGGGTGTAAAGCCAAAATTAGAAGGGGTTAAGTAAAGTTAAGCAGAAGTGGGTTATCTGCTATCGTTTAAAGGATTGCGTACCATGAAAACAGCTGAGCGATTATAGTGCATAAATACCATACATGAAGGCTGCACTGTCGCCAGATCTCAATCGACCGTGTCGAATGGAGGTTGGTCAGGGATTCTGCAAGGATTTTTAATTTGGGGCTGTAAAGCCAAATTTGGGAGGGTGTCAGTTGAGTTTTACACGGTTCTATTCATTTTTCACCGTAAAAAGTTTAGGTTGGGGATGCGCTCGAGAATATGGGAGTGACATCCTCTATAAGGGGGTCTGGCGGAATCACTGTCGTCAGTGAAGCCCAATCTGAAAACAGTTTATGTCCAGTAGTTTACATCTAGGCACTAGCATTCGTTAAAGGCTACTTACTGCAGAAATACCAGAAGTGAAATATGTAGCCTTTTTGTATTGTCATTAGAGTTTGAAGTGGCTGAAAAAAATATTACAAGATTTGTAAGCCCGAAAACCCGAACAGATAGCTCAAATTCATGTATAGGGTGTCCATAAAGTGTGTCCTCATCTTAACTGTTTCCGGAACGAACGGCAGAATAAGAAAATGCCAAAACTCACGTTACAATACTTTTAGAGTTTAACGCTTCTTAGCTAAAAACAAGTGCATCTCTGAGGAACTCGTACCCTTCTATTCAAGTCTTACAACCCGAGCAATAAGTAAAGAAAAGTCATTTTCGAACTTTGATCTCTCGCTGTTTTGAACAGGGACAACATATCGATCTCGGAGATGCTCCATTTTTTCTTTCATCAAGACTTTATAAACGATATGTTACTCGACCTTGGATTTAAAAAAATATTCCCCCATCTTCTGGTACCCATGTGGAATCCGTTACCCGTGGGGACTTTGGAAGCTTGAGAGTTTTAACGGCTAGGGAAAACAATAATTTCGATAGAGACGTTTTTGTCACTTTGTATTCCTGGCCTTTAGGCATCTAAGGCTCAGGCCGGGATGATTAAGGGGAAAGGATTCGGGAAGGTGTCAGCCAGAGCGTTTGCGGCATTTGCTTTGTGTGACTGAGGAAAAACCTCAGCCAGAGAATCGAACCTACTACCTCCCGAATGCTACGCCAATGCTCTACCACTGAGCTACGGCGGCTCGGCATGTTCAACTCTTGTAGCCTCAGAAAAAAAACCAATAAAATATACATTTTCGAACTTCGGCCCCACCACTTTAAATAGGAGCATGATATCAATACAGTAAGTACATATAAGTCTCACACAAAGCTTTACAGTTGTACTCAAGACTCTACTGGTCTGATCTGAGCACTCGTGTCTTGACAACGACATCGAAAGATGCGCGTCAAGATGCGCAAACGCGTTATTGTTCTCCGTAGTGATAACAGATAGCACCATTAGACTTGAAACATGAATCGCGCATATCCCTTAAACGCGGATAACGAAACCGAGTATTTCGCACGTTTTTTTAACCCATTCTTACATCAATGTTATACTCCACCGTATAACTGGTTGAAAAAATTAGAAATACACATATAAAACACTAACAAAATTAATGCCATACTTTATCTTAAATTATATTATTTCATTTAGCAGTTCTTTTTATTTAATATAGTACTAACTTATAATTTACGTAACATTGTATAGTTGCTGAATCACAATGACCAAATTACCTAATCTTTTTGCATCATTACGAAACAATAAATTCTAAATATTATTATCATTGTAATCAACAATTTATCTTTAAATAGTATTTATAGACAGAATACTAAATCAAAGGTTTTAAAACGTGACTGTATTTTATATCTTACGATTTCGTAGGTGATAGGGAAAGCCTAATTGCTAATGTTCTTTAAATTGCATTCTCTCACATGCATGATTGACCAGAGAATGCGAGGTACAGGTAGCCTGGTACGTACAGACAGAATGTGGTAAATTAGATACAGCAATTTCCTGCTAGTAAACCGTGGGAATACAGACAACACTGCCGTAGAAAGAAAAGAAAAGAAATCAAACAAAAACGTATTCGTGTAAAGACTGAGAGAGGGGATAAAAAAAAAAGTTAAAAGTGAAGTGCTATTCTTTCACTATCGTGGAAGCTTTTGTTCTGCTCCAGTTACAACAATATTCCTAGATTTTCCGTTTGTTTTCTGTGTTGAGAGCATCCTTGTAGAAGAATCAAGTATTTTCGTTTTGGGCTTTAAATCAAAAGGAAAATGTAATTTAAATATGTCCTTGTACGTTTGTGTGAAGGTTAAGATAATATTGTATAGTATAATTTAGAACTGAGGGGGCTTAGTGGGAAAACGGCGTATCTTACAAAATTTCGAAAATCGAGATACCGACTGTTTTGAAATAGTCCATCATAGATCTGTCTTCTGAAAAACGTTCAGGATTAAAATTCAATACCTAATGTGTTTTATAGGCATACATGTAAACCACGAAAATTAAGTGTTCAAAATTTTCAGTGGAAAAATGATGTATCCCCTTTATCCGTTTGTAGGAGTTAATTGGAAAAGAGATACATCCTCCTTGTCTTTGATACAGTGAGATGTGTGGAAACAGTTCATTGGCGGAAAACTGGGATTGAATCCAATCATGATAATCATCACATTATGACGGCGTTTGTCAAAGCTATTCATCTGACAATACCGGAAGCACCAGACCAGGGCAAAGGTCTTCATTTTTCTGTAGTCTGGATTAACGGTATTTTCGCAATAGAAAGACCTTTACGGTCCAGATACTAATTCGATTATAAGTAAGATAGGGAAGAAAGGCAGAACGGTCGTAGCTCAGTTGGTAGGGCTTCGCATTCGGGAGGTCCTCGGTTTGATCCTGAGAGGTTTTTCCAGGGCTTTCCTGTCACACCAGGCAAATGACCGGTTAGTTAGTTGTATCCTACGTGTGATGACAAAGCTCCCAGAAGAACTTAACGGCAGACGCGGCTTAGTAGTGCACAGTGACTGTTACACCGCATAAAATAAAAATGTAGTAATTATCCCTATCAATATAACTACATGTTTGATGGAGACAGTCTGTTACAAATTTGATGGTAATTCAACATAGATTTTGGTACGTGACTACACTTTATTGCAATGTGATGCCAATGTCTGTGTTATTGAAAGGGAAAAAAAAACCGGTAAACATAGCATATGAACCTTCCATTACTGTGGCAATGAGCGAGAAAAAATAGGCCTTTTGAGATAGTGGATGATGATATGTTCACTCTACTCCGTCTTCTGTCAGTAAGTCGTTAAAGACATCATTCACTACTTGCATGATATTCGAGAAAGGCAGTAAGGTTTGGTAGACGCACTCTGAATGTGAGAATTGTGATGTTTCAGCAAAGGCGGGCTGCCGACATCCTTGCAGAAAACAGTTTTTGACATTAATTATCCCGATAAAAGTTCTAAGCAGCAAGCGAAACAAGGAAACCTCATGAAAATGTTGTAATACATTCCACCTGTGTTTTACAAATCCCTTAGGTTCAATAATGAAAAGCAACAATGAGAATCTCAAGTTGTGCAGGATACTGATTGACAAGACATTTAATGACACAAACAAGTACACTTTGTAACAAAGAAAGTGTAAGGACACCAATTTCCAGTATAGTACTCTGAACATAATTTTGCATTGTTGAATTGATAGTGCAAAAGTTTACTGCATATGAAA
>JAGDQP010036402.1:0-19088 GCA_022664845.1 Lepisma saccharinum | reverse complement strand
CATCAACTTTGCTTTTTGACCACGTTTTCGGACATTCCTAACACTGTGCTACGCTCTGAAAATTGGCAGAGATCACAACATTAAATTATACTACACTATATTTTACCATGAGTTAGGAAGAAAATAGAAGAAAACTGACCAAAAATATCTCTAGGAGAATTACAACGTTGGAAGCAAATTAAAAAAAAAAAAACTCAGGTGAACAACTCCATGGTCATTCATTGTAGAGCTTCCTCGACGGCACATAATATTTATTTATCGTGCATGAACCGAACACACCCGCTTAAACTTACACATGTTCAAATTACGTAAAGCAACCACTCCAGTATCTGAATGTTAGAAAAACAAACTTTAGGCACATAGCAAATTGTTTATGACTGAAGAAAACCGAGCTTTACTTTATAAAACATGTATCTTCGCTTACTAAGTCAATCTGATTAGAAAGCTGTCTTCCATCGAAATAAAATGAGCATCTAGCAGTTACATCAGAACTAAAATAATAAGAAAAATATTAATTAACATAATCGAAACTTCCATCTTATTTTAAGTTGTTTATGCTAATCAATCTGGGATCCTATGTGTTTACGCAAAGTGTCCCTAGGAAAAATGATATAGTAAGAGTTCACAAAATAGTACAAACCTGAAGAGTAAAGACAATGCACCCTCATCGGTCGATACAATCGTCAATACCTAAACCTGTTCCTTGAGTATATGTTTCTATACCATCGGAGTATCAACAAGATCTATCATGAAACCGAGAGGCCGTAGCTCAGTTGGTAGAGCGTTGGCTTATAATCGAAAGGTCCTGGGAAGGATTTCAGCTTGCAGCCCATTCTGACTGGGGTTTTTACAGGGTTTTCTCTGTCACACCAGGCAAATGCCGGGATCGCCGGATACCTTCCAACATTCTCTCCATACCCTATTCCGCCCTGAGTTGCCTAAAGGCCGTAAATGAAACTGTAATCAACGTCTGATATTTGTGATTTCACTTCCCCTTGCAACAATATGCAAAACATGGCATTTGTCTTATTCAATGAGTTTAACCCCAATCAACAATACAAAAAAGAGGCCACACAGTTATAAAAGGAATATTACATGTCGATGGTCAGGGAAGAATATTCCAAAAGGCCAAAGAAATTAGCCTCACTTTTTCTGTGACATTCCTGCTTTTGCAAATGTGTTAAATAAATGACTTAGACTAACCTAATCTAAACTTTCTTTTATAATCCTAACGTAATGTAATATTAGATTATTTTTTTTAATTTATCCAGAGTTTCTTATACTGTACCTTTTATTTTGTTGAATGTAGTTTTAATATAGAAAGCTAAAGCGTAAAGGTATCCCTTGTGCGGTGTGCACGCGTCGTTAACGGCGTGTGGGAGATGATGTGGAAGTAGCGGCTTTCAAGATGACTCCAATGTTGCTGATATGCACTAACAGATTGCTCATTTCTCTATATCATGTGTCGGGCCATTGAACTGCTAATTTGCATTTTTTTTTTTTTACATTTGTCAGAAAAGTTCCAGGACTAACTTCGTAACAATAATTCATTCAACTTTCAACTAATGGGCCTCGGTATTGTCAAAGTAGTCTCCTAGTGATTGAATAACATTCATTTATTGTGTTTGAATATCACAGATAAAGAATTACAAAGTCAATCCCGCAACTTTCGTGATAAATGTTCTATATGGATATTATTACACTGACTTATGTACCTACCCTTTCTGTGTACCCTTATAACTGGGACGCCTATGATACCTGCCCAGGTCCTTCTTACCCTAAGGGCTATCAATGGGTATCCCCAATTCCAGGCTCTAAAGGTATCAGTCGTGACGATTTCCTTGTAACTCCTACAATTGCATAATAGCGATGCAGAACTAGTATACGTTGCAAAGACAACAAATGGAGTTTTCATTTGACGTCTTTGTCGAATGCAGGCTTTCTATATTCTGCAACTTGTCAAATTTACATAGTAAACTCATTGATGGCCATTTTCTGTAAAGCCGGGTGTACATTAATATAAATATTAAAGTCTGTCTGTGCGACCTTCATTTGAACTAATTCTTTACTAAGTAATGCTATTCTTCGTACAGTTTTCAACTTCCACATAAGCAAGTCCTGTTAATTGAAAATGCGTTACTCTTTTCTTTCAGATAATTATGGGCTGGGCTGGTGATAGATCATGGGTGAACGCGACTTTGCTCTATGCGGTGTGTATGAGTATTTGTGGTGCTATCACTTCCCTAGTACCAATGGCCTCCCACAGTTACACATTGCTACTGATTGTTTCCGGATTTTTTGGATTTTTTGTTGCTGCCAATTACTCTCTTACCTGCATCATTCTTGTGGAGCTGATTTCTATAGAAAGATTTACGAATGCTTATGGACTTCTGTTGTTAGTGCAAGGAATAGCCAATTTAGTTGGTCCACCACTTGCAGGTTTGTGGATACTTTTACATAACTACTATCTGTAGCATAAGCTGAATCTAGTTATTAATACTGTGCAGGATGATTTTACCGTGAAGTTTCTTTCAAAGAGGAAGCTGTTCCAGTTCGTTCTAAGAGTTCATTAACATTTCCTTATAAAAACAACCCGTTTTTATACATTTTAGTAACACTTTAAGGTTAATGTAATGCAACGGTCTCCAAAATAAGGTAGCAGCACTATCTCCGTGTATGTCTCATGTATTTTTATTGTTGCATGACATTTCAGTGCTGCTCCCACAAATTTAAACCTAGAGAGTTCTCACTTTCGGGGAAGAAAGCTCATAACCAGTTCAAGAGTTTGATCAATGGCTATTTTTTATTTCCGTTTTTCTTCATTGTTGAATTCGCTTGATTGTTGTTGTGAATATCAAAATCTATAACAATGAAGCTCTTTAAACTATGAACACATTGGTCGAACCCTTGAATTGGTTATGAACTTTCTTCCCTGAAAGTTAGAATTCTCTAGGCTTGAATTTGTAGTAGGAGCATTGAAATTTCGTGCAAGGATATAAATACATTAGACACATACCAAGGTAGTACTATCATCTTTTGAAGGAGATCGTTGCTTTGCATTAACCTTAATGTTCATTACTAATAACAAGTGAACGTGAATTGGGATGAAAAATTATTAGCTTAAGTATTTTCGCCTTGCAGTGATTAATAAACATTTAATTATAAAGGCATTTTTAAGTACTCACTAAGGATAAGTGTATCAAGCCACTAAAATATTAAATTGATCTTTTCAAAATATTACGTGACACTTTCGTACTAGTTACTTTGATAAATTCCAATAAAAGTGAACCAATTAATCATTATTTCGGGTTTCTAATCTTATAAATCAGAAAAGAAAGTCAAAAGTTAACGTATATACAGGGCCGTAGCCAGGGGAAGGGGGTGGGCACGTTCCCCACCCCCTTACCGGATAGACATAAAGGGTCTGGTTGATAATTGTCATAAAGGTTCTGGTTGGCATTCGGGCACACGATCCCTAATTGCAACAGACAGTTTGACTCAGTCACATATTTACACAGCAAACGCATGTTACATAGTTATCTATGAATGACTACTAAACATACAAAACAGATCGAAGTTCAAGAAGAAGACTTCACGGTATGTGATAACGAAGATACAGTATATAAAGTGCGAGTATTAACTAACTCTATGGCTTATGGAACTCGCAAGTTCATCGCCGCAGTAACAAACGTTGACCATTGGATTCTATCCTGGACAACATCAAGCCAGTTTTCATCACGAACACCTACTTCTCGAAGATCTCTTCTAATATTGTTCTCCCAACGACGTCTCGGTCTTCCCAATGGTCTCCTTCCATCCGGCCTTTCAACCAGGATAGAAAATAATCTTCATTTTCCCCCCATCCGAGCTACATGGCTTGCCCACCTTAGTCGTCGCGATTTCATTATTTTTACGATATCTGGTGAATCGTACAGTCCGTGGAGTTCTTCATTATGCAGTCTTCTCCATTCTCCAGTCATCTCGTCCCGTTGAAAAATCATTTACTGATATTTCTGTGCTACCTAAAATGACAGTAGATCTGATTTATACCTTACCTATATTATTTCACTATTTTCTAGATATTCTTTACTACCTTGATAGAAATAATATATCCTAAACATTTTCTGAATAATTTCCTCTAATTTGTGACTTGTGACGTGATAATGTAAATTAATTGTACATTTAGGTAGGAACATAAGGATCATATAAAGCTACTCCGACCGAATTTGCATTGTTTATAGTTTCGCCAGGTAAAATCGAGATGGTACCTACTTTAAGAACCTGGGCCGGCATCCTGTGCTATTTACCTCGATTGTGTTTTTGCCCAGGGTCGAGGGAAGGAGTAATAGAATCTTCATTTACTTGGTAGTGCACTTTTGACACTTAAGCGTTGGCAGCCCAACGACAATACCCATAAAAATTGTTGCTCTCTAGAAACAGTCCTAGAAAGAAATTACACTTATATGTTCGACCAGAACCGTCAACTACTTGCTCTAAATGTACACCATATTCGTTGACACTGTTCTACTCTTCCTTAATGCAGCGAGTGCACCCGAACAGACCCTTAGGACCGATTGCAGAGACGGAGTTTAGACTTAGTCCAAGTTAGGCTTCAGTTTAAACATCAATTTGGAATGCACTAGTTTAACCTAGAACCATGGTCTAGCTTACGTCTACGTCTTTGCTATCGGGCGGTAGTCTCTATGTTGGATTATTGTTTTGCAGCCCGAGTTTAACTAATTGTTGAGTGTATTTTTATTTTCGTTTGTTGTAGGTTGGCTGTATGATATTACGGGAACATATCATTTGTCATTCTACCTGGCTGGATGTTTCATTATGTTATCTGGACTGATGTTGGTTGTGTTACCATGCTTAAAAAGAGTACGGAGACGACGAACGCTTTCTGAAACCAGCAATACCACTGACACCGACGACGACGAAGAAAGCAAAAGTCAAACATTCGTACATCGTTCCTTAGGTGCCAAGCAGGAGAACAAAGAAAAGATCAAAGTTAATAATCTATAACATATTTATGTGTAGAAATGTATTAAAAAAAAAAATACAATTTTGAAAAGAGGAATGTGAGAAGTAAAGAAAATCATGACGAAAACAATTATAGTTCGTGATACATTTAGAATGAAGGGTTAAGTTCCAGTAAAAAGAGTAATGTATTTAATTTGTGTTCTTTTCTTTACTTGTGTTTCAAAATATCTCATTTTTTTTTAACAGAGAGAAAAAAAATCATAAATTATAGCAACATAATTTTTGAAGAGAGTATTTACTGTTAGTAGAACTTTATTTTAAAATTTATTTGCTAATCGGAGCATCTGTTTTCTTATTATTTGTTATGATAGTCTAAATATTACTGACACGAAATATATATGTATTGTATTATTGATTTTTAAGTTGTAATTTTGTGTTGAATTTAATAGTTATGTTACGAATATTTTTAAAGAGACTGGTCAAGCGACTGCTATTGTATATAAAGTAGTGATTTTCTAGTACTGTACTGAAACCTTATTCCATTGTGTAATGTTTGTCTCATCATTAATAAATGTCATGTTTTAAATAAGAAAGTCAATAGCAAATCTATTACCATGCTTTTTACCCTCTCGTTTTATCAAGGGGTAATTTCAACTTCTGCTTCATCAAGATTCGCTTTCTCCAAAAGTTCAGTATGTCAATGTGCACCATGGAATTGTAGATCCGAACAAGCAAGAATTCCATGTTTATAGTAACCCTCATATATTGGTCTCCTTAATACCATATTTGGTTTTTAATGGACTGTCCAAGGTTTGATGGCACATCTGTTTTGTTGCCATGGCAACACCAGAAATGTGTACAAACATAGAGAGTTGATAGATGACAAACGAGTAGTGAAACAATGGCCTTGACATTCTTCAGAAATCTCTAATTCTTTTGTGGTTGACCAGAACTTCTTATAAATTAACTTGTGCATCATATAGGGTGTTCAGAAAGTAATGGCTATAATTTGAAAAGTGAATTCGTCAGAGCATAAGGTGAAAAATTTCCGTTTAAAAAATGTCAAAACATGCGTATACTTTCGGAGCTAGAGATACTCAGATGTGGCGTTGTTTCATCAGAAATGACTTAATATACCGACTGATTATCACGTGAGATGTGTCTTCGTTGCCAATCACAACTAAGCTGTACCCTAATATTGCGTTTGAACAAAGTTTAAGTTTGAGCATAGAGGCGATTTGTAGGCTTGAATACTGTGCAATGTCAGTTACTTGGCATTGAAAGTCTTTACGCCATTATTTGTTGATATATTACCTCATTTGTGTAAAATGCCTGTGTCACATTTTGGCACCTCTAGCCCCCAAACCATGCGTGTTAAGACGTTTTGTTAAACTGGCTCTTTTTCTTCAAAATTCCACAATTCTTCCTGAATTGATTCTGTTCAAGTACATTCGGTTTCTTGTAAATAACCTTGATCACAGAATATTCAGATGAAAGCAAAGATAAACAGAAGAAAATGAGAAAGAAGTTTCTATTGGAAAGCCTCCAATTTGAAACCATTTTCAATTCCACGAAAGCACGTTAGGACAAAGTTTAAGTAGAAGAAACAACATTAATGAGTGCTTGGAATCAATTTCAGGGAGGACTTGAATGAAATTTTCGAGGTAAATAAAGATGTTTCGATCCTCGCCATGTGAATGCTTCACCATAATCGGACGCTAAGCGTGGTGTGTTATTCTTACTACCTAATTAAATGGAGAATGGTAGTGAATTAATGGTGAGGATTGGTGCTTCATACTCTTCTGTTAGCAAATCACCTTCATTGTAGCTGTCACGAAACCTATGCTGACTAAAGCATGTCAACACCATTATTCGATTTGTAAGGGGGAATGGTTGGAATCTCCCCCTCTCTGCCAAAATCCCAACCACTATCTCTAGCTGTGTTTCCAGAAATTAGTCCCACTCTGGAATACGAACGGGCGAAAACATAGCATTCTACGTGTCTGAGAAATTCTTCTTCTTCTGAAAACTTCACGACTGGTGTCCATGGTTCCGTTCGAATGGTGTCCATGGTTCCGTTCGAATGGTGTCCATGGGTGTTGCTGTGCAGACCAAGGGGATATGATATGAGACTTAAGGAAGTCCATTGTCTTCTTACGATTGTTTAGAATAACGTTGTTCGTTTATACAATAGTTTACCATAAGGAAACAATCTATTAATCGATTGGGAGTAATCGAATAACCAGTCAGAAGATTCAGACTTTTCAATTGGCTCGTAAAATTCAAAAAATTACATTAAGGATACTATCAAATAAATGAACTTGATGAGGAATATGAAGAAAGACAAAGGGAAGTGGATTTTTTAAAAAAAAATTGAAATTATAAAAGTAACACATTGACTTAATGTAACGAATATGAATTCGCAACGAAATATCGGAGAAAGGTGAATCTTGAATTCAATTCGCTTTACTGTTCTTTTAGTTTGAGTTCATGAAATTCCATAGCTGTTTCGCCGTAAGGTGAATATTAATAGTTGGTTGTTCCTTATACACGTATACTCTTAAGTCATGTGAGTTATGAAACTGGTTGTCGTGTTTTCTCTACAAAATGCAAACACTTACTGTTATGAAAATAACATGGATTCTTCTTATTTTTTTTTCTTAATGCATATGTATTAATTGGTTTTAAAATTTTATTATTATTTTTTTTCTTCAACAACATATATTTTCAATTATTTTTTGTGAAAGACGTATTGCTTTGAGTACCTAATGAATATACCTATAAATCGACCTTTGTACACAGTTTTGTCCAATAATAATATTATTACCATAATTAAACAGATTTTTAACCTATTTTAAATGGTGAAAATGTTGAACGTTGTAAGATAACAATTTTATAGACATGGTGAACGAAAATCTTCTGTATGTGTAAGTCATATTGACTACATAACGTTAAAGGCATATTTATTTCATAAAATATATATATATATATATATATATATATATATATTTTACTGTAAAATAACAACACTGGGCCACAGCACAACTATTTTACGTTCAAATTCATGTCACCGAGAAATGTCCCAGCGTTTGACATTTCCACTCTCCATTTCATATTTATTAATAGTCTGTTAATCAATGTTACCTCCGTCAGTTTTATTATCATCAATTTTTGTAATTATCATCAGTTTTTTGACAGACGTACCAATTGTTTTCATGTTATACAAGTTGGTGGATACAATTGAGAATGAGGTAGTTGAAAAGTGGATTTTTTTAGTTCATTATTTTAAAACGTATTGGGAATTAAGTAAATTTCTGTATTCAAAGTGCGAATAACACTGTAACAAAAGAAAATGTAGTTGTTTGCACTTTCTAATTGATGGATTATTAGAATCTGTGCTTACTGACTTATTAAAAAATGAAAGCAACTCTTCGCACAAAGAAAGGGAGAGAGGAAATTAATGGACAATTGCTGGATATTACTACTAATTTATACAAATACTTACTATGGTGATATAAATTGAATGTAAACGAAAATACTAATCACCGGCGCAAAAGCTAGTTTCTATTTCCCAGCACTCTTCGCTCCTCTTTCTCTATCCGTTTTTTCTATTCTTTCCTGTAGCCATCCCTTATTAGTGGAGAGCTTGCCACATATACTTGTTGTGAAGTCTTTGTATTAGACTTAAAACAATTGTAATAGCATTGTGCGTGACTAAATTGTTCTTCAAATAATTGTGTAAGTTTCATAAAGCGAACGAGTGGTTAGAAAGGTGCTAGCTTGTATTGAACCAATACAATTTTCACGAAGAGTTTTAAGTATATTTCTAATTGTATGCACGCACAATTGAGTAAGTTCTTTTAAACAAACTGCCAAATTAGTAAGGAAAATAGTAAAATAGCACGTTTTAAAAAGCATAGATTCTGCTGATGTAACCTGCTCTATATATGCGATCTTTCATGTATTGTGTCATGGCTTATTATTCGTATTCTTTTATCTATTATTAACAAGGATGTCTTTGTTACTTAAAAAGTTGTACTATTTCAAGTAATGTACATCAGCTTCTTTAGTCAAAATTTTGTTTGTGTTCCTTGCTTATGAACTGTAATAACTACTGTACTTTGGAGCTTTATAAGCAAGTTCTTATAACTTAATATTTGGTTAACTGAATCTAATTTTTGCGTATAGGGAACCACGAAACTATAAGTTACAGTCTAAGGCATGGTATGAATTGCAAACAATTTCTCTGTAATTGTATCATTATTACGGGTGAACAACACTACTGAAATGAGCAGACACGAACTTTGTGTTGCGTTGTAACACGGTGTATTGAATCAAACTTGTTTATTTCGTCCAGCGATCGGAGGATCATGATATTTACGGTGTAGTAAAGACATGTTAAACACGTTACATGTCAATTCATTTTCCATTAACAGTTCTAACTGTAGAGTAATCAAATAAGGATTTCTGGAATGTATAACAAATAGGCTCGTTATTTGCTCGAAATAAATAACTGAAGTTTTCTCATTTAGGGAAAATACAAGTGATGGATTATTTTGTCTCCGCATTTGGAAGGGCCTGGGATTAATCCCAGCGGTCGACCATCCTGACAGATTTCCCAGTGTTTTTCCTCAGTCACACCAGGCTCTGGCCGACTACCTTTCCCACAACCTCTTCCCTACCGTACCTTGACCTGAAACAGAGATGCCTAAAGACCATAAATAAAAGTTCAAATTTGAATGCAATGATTGCTCCACAATTCGTGTGGCTAAACTACGCCACCTACTAACAATAATTTTATCTACAACAGATTTATGTGACATAGAATTCCTGGAAATCATAATCGTTCTTAAATGTTCTAATTTTCTTTCAAAATAATCATTTCTATACATTCGAGGAGGATACGTTTTTAACTACAAAAGACCACACTATTGTGTTAGCCTAGTTAAATTCTTGTCGATAATAATTTTATTGGTGACGAAAAACGAAATCAATACAGTTCTTACAGTCAAGTAAATGGTTTATATAGTTTAAGTTATATTGGGTAATATTTTATTTGGAAATACTTGTAAGTTTTTAGTTAATTTGACTGCTTTTATTTGTCCTATATTAAAAAAAAAAGAACAACTTTCAATTTGCACCAAATTTTAGAAATCACCCAGTCACTGTTGGAAGGTGCATTGTGCTATCATATCTCTATGTGATAATAGCACAACTTCTCAGATTTTTCAGTGTCTCAACGTTAGTATGATTTCCGATTAACAAGTATGTATCACTTTTCTATGGGTTTTTATGAAAAATAAATGTATATAATGAATGGACAGGGAACTCAAGTGCATAACTTGATATGCGTTGAATCTTTTTTTTTTTTTTTTTTTCATTTAGCGACATGTAATTGCTGGAATGCATTTGGTTGAAATTAATACCAAAACATAACATAAATTTTACATCCAACTTACGTTAATTCTCACATCCGTTAATAATGGAGCTTTCTATGGTGGAAGAGAGTAAACTTTTTCACACGCAGCTTGTAAATATACTACTACTACTACTTAAAAACAGACAGTTTGAAAAACAGTGGAAATATTTTAAATGGTTTATGACATCTAAAAATAAATAGAAGTGTATTATTACAACATTTTCATTATTTAATCACATGTTATACAATGAGCAATACTTCATCGTAGTGTATAAATGTTGATTATAGTATTTTAAACTTATCTGTGATGAAAGTGTGAATGATTACTTTAAAAAAAAAAGAAAAAAAAAAAGGAATTTTTTGCTCAATATCTTTGTTGTTTCCAAATATGCTCTAAAATTTGGTTTTTGTGGTTGATTAGAATAACTTATGCGTAGATGGTGACGTTTGTACTTGATGTCAACATTCTGTAGTGTGTTTTTTCTCCTTGGCTTATTATCCGTATAACAAATTGAAACTATATTTGTGAGAGTTATCAATTATCGTATCATAAATTTTTTCATTATTCTTATTTGAATCTACTGAGTGACGTAAAGTAAATGGTTAAAGTGTTAAGTTTCCTGCTAGGGGGCGGGAGTCGTACTCCGTCCGAGGGCGATTTTGTAACCGGTTATTTAATTTTATTACAATTCTTTCATATGTGTGCTGTGCTAGTAGTTGGAATCTCCGTTCTATTGTTTAAAATCTTTTCTAGCATCTAACTTTTTTTTTTTTTTAATGACAATATGTTTGCTTCAAACACTTCTGGATACAGAAGCAATTCCAAGTCAGAGAGGACTACTTTCTACGTTTCCTGGTCCAGCGGATAATCTAAAACTGAAGGAAGCGTTTCCGGTAATCTGGTATTATCGAGCAGTCTTCTCTCTCTCTTTTTGTGTGTTCGGGAAGGGGGGATGGATATATTTAAGTTCCTCTTTTATGATACGATGGTTAACTCCATACGATACATGTATTTTATTAAGACAAACTTCTCCAGATTCAAATCAAATTATTACCTATACAAAATCAGTTGTGACCATAGAAAACTAAATCAAGTGTTTCAGTTCATATTTATTAGTTTTTATTGATGTTTAGTTTTGTTTTCAACTGTTGAATGTTCTGTTAAAAAATTTCATTACCGTTAGTCATTTTACCGTTGTATGTATACGAACGATAACATGGTTTTAGCAGTATTATTCAGTATAAAAAAAGCTGATTAAATTATCTACATATACATGCAATATTTTTTTGTGTGTGGAAATATGCTAGTCGCTTTTAGTCAAATCACCGTTAGCATTTAAACCCCTAGAAGCTATCTATCTTCCTGTATTGATACCAAAATTGTAATTTACTTGCAGAGAATCGTGCAGTATATCACTCACTAGAAGTTTTATATACATATATATAATCAATGTAAACTAGATGTGCAAATTGATGAATGTATATTTAAATTTGTGGAGTGTTTTTGTACATACAATCTATATATTTTGTTTGTTCGAAATCAATATAAATAAATAAATATCTTTTGAAATGCATGATTCTTGTCTTTATGTAAGGTGTATATATATACATATATATAAATATATTTATATGCTTAACGTGTAAAGAGGGTGGGATAATATTAGTACAAATGCTTTCTTTATCATCAGGTGAAAGTCAAATATTTGTATATGTGAAAAATTAATGAAAGCATTTTTTTTTTAAGTGTAAAGAAATACTTGCGGGAGTTAATGTAGATATTTTATAGAACGAAAACAAACTTGAGAGGAATTGTATCATTAGCTCTGAAATATGTATATTTGCATAGCATATGCGTATAATTCTATGATGCATCGTTGGTATCCATTGTCATTCTTATACAATGTGCAGTCAGTATCTTCCGAGAGATGTCGTGACGTCTTTGTAGATGCAAACGTCTATATTGAAGCTTTCGATAGCTCCTCGATGTAAGCGACAGTGCCATTATTTTCCATTGGCGAGGTTAATTTTTGTGATTACGTACAGAGTAAATCTCATAACTACCTAGACCATGGAAATGATGGGAAATTTCACGGGTTTAGGAAAACTTTCACTGCCAGTAAAATACAAGATTCTCTTCGATTTACATAACGCTCTGATATAATGACTAATATTGCACGCAAATGTGAATCCTGCTTGAAACCCTGTCTTAAAGTTGTTTTTATTTCTCAGTTTCACTCCAGGAATACAGGGGTGGTAATTAGAATAAGGCTCTTGGTGTTACCCTTCTCATTCTTCATCCTGGAAGAGTGAAAACAGAGTACTGTTAACTTTCAGATTTACAACTGGTTTGGCCCTACAGTGTAGATAAAATGAGAACGTCCAAGGTCCCAGGGCGTAGAATACGAAGAATTCTTTTATTCTGCTTGTCTTCTATGAACTTTTTCGCAATCGCACGAGTCATGCACATTGAAATCATCACAGGAAATTTTATGAGTGGTTTACACGGATGTAATAATGCCCCTGAAATTTCCTATTCATTGTTCTTCAAGAGTTTCAGTTCACCCAATCCCGTGGTTCAGTAGTTTACGTTGCAAACTTCGGAGCTGCGCTGGGTTCCAGCCCAGATGCGTGCCATCCTGACTTAGATTTTTCAGGGCTTTCCTCAATTTCATTAAGTGAATGGTGGAATTGTACCTTCAACTAGGGCTCTGACGACTATCTTTCCCCAAAGAGTGATCGCCGTTACGTCATCCTGTAGACAAGTGACGGACTTGAGACCATAACTACCTCTTCAGCCCAGAACTGAAAAGAAGGATCTCTGTCCTGCTTTAACCTTCAATATCAGTGGTCGATACGGGCATGGACCATTTATTCGTTTTGGTGAACAAACCTTATCATCTACACCGATTGTATAAAATCAAACAGTTAGTGCGTTACCTCCAGTTATTTTTATCTTTTACCTTATGATTGCACATAATAATGCCTGTACGATCTATTTCAGTGACGGTGTGTTCGCATTCCACTGACGCCAAACTGTTTCAGATCCCAGCTTCATATGTGCAAGTAATTCGTCAATGTTTTAACACATTAGCTATCATCTGATGTATGTATGTATGCTGTGGTATGTAGTTGGCAACAGTGTTGAAATTTCTCGGAATTTGATGACTGTACTACACTTCAATATTGTTCATACGCCATTCATTAAGAACTTAAGGTATATAAAACGTTATAGGTCTTATCTTGAAAAGCGATTGTGAGATAGTCATTGCATTAGTATCAACTTAGCGATGCATAAAGTTAAGATCACTTTATAAAGGTACCTGATATTGAGTTTTGAATATGTAGACTGCACTTTTGTAGATTATAAGAAATGATATACCTAGTCACAGTATAAAGAAAATGCAACCAAAAAATTAAATGTAATAAGAATGTACGTAAAATGACATGAAAACACTAAAATATAAAAATATATTAAAACTTCTAGATATCTTTAATGTATTTTCTAATCTTTCATAACTATAGATCTGTGGATGTCTAATGTATTCGATTCAATAGTTATTTTATGAGAGGGGTGCTATTTTAAAGTTAGTATTCATTTAGATTGACGTGGGGGGGGGGGGGGGTATTATATGCTCTTCATTGCTTGTTGATACTGATAAGACATTCAATAAATATTTCTTTTTACGGAATAACTATCCAAGAAATAGTAGCAACATTACTCATTATTTATTATCGCTTTCGACAGTCCGAGTAGATGATTCGACAAGTAGTGTAGCGCTTATTTCTAACTAGTTACCATATATATAGTTGTTGTGATTTCCAGGATTTACTTCTTTGACAAAAAATAATATCTATTTTAGACAATAAGGTTTTGAAAATATACATTTTACTATATAGTGTTGTTTGTTAGAGCGTACTAATGGAACTTCGTACCAGTCTTTTTACACTAGTAATGAAACTAGAGTAACTACTTTTAATGGTGTTTTGTAGTCACTTATCTCATTTCATCTCCCTTCCCCACACCATTTTCTACCACAACTCAATCATTTGTATTGTATCTTGTTAGGTCCTTTTGCTAAGGTTTTGGTATCTATATTGGCTGATATTTTATTTTCAACAGTTTTGTAACGGATTAAACAATTGTTCCAGGAGGAAGCAATTGCGAGGTCTAGAATGAAAACATAAAAAAGCCCCACACGTCTGATGTGGATTAGAAATGTGAATAATTCATATGCAGATACACTGAACTTAAGATTATCCGTGAGCGGATTATCTGTGCGTTGCTATCAGAAATTCAGTGTGTTTCTCAATAGGTTTGGTACTTTAAAGAGACCCATCTCCCTTGCAAAATCATATTTGAAAGTTGATTTATTTCTTTGCGCTGTATGTTTGAACAAATTACAGATCACAACATTTTGTGTCATCAACTAGTAAATCCCTTCATTCAAAAAAATAATAGTATATTCATTGTCTTGCATTATAATTTTGCCAGTTAAAGATATTGTCTGAAAATCTTAAAAGTTGAGGACTTTTCCCCCTGATACCCGGAAGGAGGGTGAAAATATGTCCAGAAAAGGTAGGATGTCTGGTCACTCTAATGTAGTTTAGTTTAAAACCTCTGAATAGTGAATTTTTACTGTATACAGGCCATTTTTAGATTATCTAGGTTTTCTATGTACAACCGTGCTTTAAGGATAATTGGGAGACCAGTGTAATTCATACAGAAAGCCCATATCGTTTATAAGTCAGAAAAGAATGGCCCGGTATATCAATACTGAACTGATATTCAATCCATATTGGAAAGATGTAGTCCACTTGTTCAGATCATTAAGTCAGTCACTCCAATGTTGCCAAGTTCTTGTACGTTTTCGAACATTGACATTTTTCCATCGGTCGTTTTCTTTGAACCTGAGTGAATGTACCGTGAGTTTGATTTCATGTATAACTCAGAAGAGCAATATGAAAAATAGCAAAAGGCTAATCATATGGATTGTGATGTTATCGTTTCCCAATATCTTGACTGTTAAAAATAGTGTTATTGATATTGTCAATATCTATTTTTACATCGAATTATATCTTAGAGAGGTTTTCCAATTCATTACGATTAAGTGTAAAGAATCGCATAATAAACATTGTCTTATGTTTTTCCTTTTTTTGTAAAAACAGTTTAAATCAATCAAATGAGCTCTAATTTATCGAACCTGCAAGCAAAAAATGGTTAATTCGGCATAAAATCGATTTGATTCGCAGTTAACGGTTAACTTGAGTTAGAATTATGATTTGTCTCTCTTCCTTCGACTGAAGAAAGGCGAAATGCTTGCATTTCAGCCATCTGAAAGGTCGCTACGAATGAACAGGTGCCCATATCGAAAGAAGCTTTTTCAGATTACTTCCAAGATCTTCAGAAACACTGACATCAGTGGCACAGGCGATTACTTTCAAGAGAACAAAGACCGTTAGTTGATTTATTTTTTACAGCGCCAATCCTGGAAATTCTGTGACATAGCTTATGTAATGGATAAAAATTTGAACAAGATTTGAGTTTGCAGGTGAACTTGGACGTCCACTTAAAGGGTACGTCTGGGCAAAGGGACACTTGTAGTTGACTTACATAATTTTAAATTAAACAGTTTTATTTTTGAATTAGAATATATTCTAGAAACGTTTAGACTATAACTGTATCGGCTAAGAGTCTATTGTTAAGTAAAAAATAAATTCTGAACTAACTTCGGTGGAAAGCTCTCCGTAAACGGACTTTAGGGTTAGTAAAGCGACACTTGGGTTGACTGACCTACATAAATTTGGATGCATAATTCGAGATCCTTTCTCGAGTAGATTCTAAAATCTTATCAGTATCACCTAACAGCATATTGTTACAGGTAAACGAAAACCAAAGTGGTATGAAAATATATATATTTTTTTTTTATTGCTAGACAGGCGTGGCAGATTAAAAGAATTCTAAGCAGCGTGTTGCAAGCTTTTCTTTTCCGTAGCGTATATTCTCTACGAGTTATTGCATATACGCATGTAATATACAAAGTATTTTCCATTAATGTTCATTGTCCCTGAAAGAAAAGAAACTGGTTCAGATATTTTGAATGTACTGCTGGTATCGAGGCATGAAAGTCTTATTTCTAGAAAGAACCTTTTGCACTTCTATAAACATTAGAGCCTTGTACTTAAAAAATAATTGAGATTAAAACTTCAAAATGAGATAAGTGAGTACAGATTCGCTTGACTATTTGATTTAATATTAGAATTAGACGCAAAAGTGATTGATGGTGTTTTTTTTTTTCGTTTACCAATTAATCAATTATTGATAAAAAAAAACATATGCATGTACTCGTATGTGTCTGTATCTTTATAATATTTTCATAACTACTAACAATTTTACACGACTGGGGAAAGTTTATGATGAGACATTGTATACCAATTTTTTTTATTGAATATTTCACAGGTATTCTGATAGTCAGTATCTATTTTTAGTGTATCTATTATTACTTCTTCTAGTATTAAACATTGTGCTCTTTATGTTTTGAGATGATTTCGAATTCATAGTGGGCACTTCAGCTTCTTTTTATAATGGTGTTCATATCCAAATTGAATTTCCGAAAATAAAGAACATTATCCTTTCCAAAGACAGAAACAGTTTAACATAAATATTAATAGTGAATACGAAATTGAGTGGTATGAACCGGCGAACTTCAGCGTATGAATGCTTTACCACCTAACACTGATCAGCAGAATAAATGTATATATTTGTATGGAAAGAGAATGAATTACAAGTCGTAAGTGTCTCTCTGTGATTTCCGAACACTGCGCTACAGTAATCAAAGCACATATAGCAAATAGAATAGAATAGAAATTTATTCGTCTCTGTAGTACATACAAGTCGTGGTCTATAGACTTCCTGTCACCGTGTCCTATTTTATACCTACAGACCTACAGAGTCAGGTGCTCGATATGTCCACGTCAATCCAGTTACTGCCACATCTCATGGTCGATAGGAACAACTGCCCCTATGATTCTTTATGGGAGCTGTGGTGAATCCTGTGGCATAGAGGTAGGTTCACACAATCCTTGTCGTAACCTGATAAAATATCACCGGTTTTAGGTTAGGTGGTCGAAGTCATCGTTATATTCACGTTACTTGTATTATAAAATTTAACCGAATGATATTAAGAAGTATAGTTACTATGCGATGTCAAAATAGCAGAAAATTGTAGAAATGTAACGATTTTCTGAACTTGACCGACGAGGTAGAACAGTTGGTAAATTGCTCGCCTTGTAATAGGGAGGCACCCGAATACTATCCCTGGTGCATTCTGACAGATTTTCCCCTGGTTTTCTTTGGTCACACCAGACAAATACTTGGATGGTACTTTGAATAAGGCCAGCGCCGATGATTCCTTCCAGAATCTTTCCCTTTCTTCTTCTTAAAAATATCCTGCGAAAAATGGCCGAAATTGGACTCTATGTGGAGATCGTTAAGTAAGTAAATGAACATAAAAATAATTCACAATAAATGCCGTATTCGCAGTCAATGGCAATCCAGTCACTTCATATATCCTCATCGAAATCCTAAACTAAAACTTACCTTGTCACATATGACCACTCATTCTCTTGTACGAAGCAGAACCCAGTAGAAGACGTAGTATCAGGAAGTACAAACCTTGACCATTTCTTTCCCCCAATATACACCATTACAATAGTTATTATTTAACCTAGAAATTCCAATATTTTGGAATCTACTGTTGGTATGTGTAGTATAAATCCAATTGATGTTCTAATACCAGAGTGGTGCCCAATATGAAACTGAAATCATTCTAACATCATTTGTTTATATTTGGGATTGTCAATTAATCTTCATGAGAGTTTCATGTCTAAATATAACACCTGAGTTCTACCACTACAAGCATATTTGGAAGTAGAAAGAAAAGAAGTTGGGGATAATAAACTACCATAGAGAAAAACGGTATTAATTAGGTGGGTAATAATCGTGTAAATCTATATTAGCAGATATATATTTGAGTTTTTTTTTTTGTTTTTGTTTTTTAATAGTCGTTTGTAAATATTAATTTTTAAATAGAATTTTTGAAATCACTCTTGAGCACGATCTATACTCTCTTTTTTTAAATGTATATATATATAATATAATGTAGCTGCGTTATTTCTCTTTGATCATCATATGCACAAAACGATTAATCCCATGGACCAACCTGTTGTTGTTGTTGTTGTTACTGTTGTTAGTTGCAAATTTGTAAATAGCACGAGGACTAAATGCTTCCCGAATATTTTAAAAGTGGAAAAAGATTTGAATGCGTATGAGGTAGGTGTTTGCACTTGAAATTTTGTAAACAGATGATTTTTCTTCTTCTTAATTATTATGGAAGAGTGTTAATTTTCCTCTCCTAAGTACTTTGCACTAGTTTTATTTGTACCTTCTAAGTGAAATGTGACTGAAGTTCTTTTGTTTTGCTGAATGAAATATGATAGCTTTAATCCTATGATCTAACTTTTAAAAATTAGTTATTAGTATTATTATTATTATTTTAAGAAAGAACAGAAAGCTCCTGTATATAAATCTCTGCCAAAGAAGAAAATTTTATTTTTAAAAGTATGGTGGAAATGTATAAAAAGATATGAAAATAGAGCAATAAGTAAGAACGTCTTTGTTTTCATTCAA
>JAGDQP010036401.1:0-19088 GCA_022664845.1 Lepisma saccharinum | reverse complement strand
GGGAGGTTGGAAGAGGAGAGTGGTGCCTAGTATTTGTAACAGTTTCAGGCTCAATAGAATAGATTTTCCTTTATCACTTCTTCAGCTCTTACCCCTCCTTTTCTCTCTCCCACCCATTCTTTAAGAAACGCAAATATCAGGAAAAATGTAATCATGAATTCTGTAAAGTCCATTTCTTTCTGGAGGAAATTCAATGGAAATAATTTCTGCAATAAGTTGTTTTTCTCTTTCTTCTTTCATTTTGAAACAGAACGTACATTCTTGATTTGTAGTACCAAATGAAATGAAAATTACTTATAATCAATATATTATAATAAATGTGAGTAGAGAAATGTAAGATACGTATGTTACATGATGTTCTAAAAATGCAAGAAACGTTGAAACAGGAATGCAAAAGTTGAAAAGTGGGTGGTTGAACTGTGAGAGTATCTAAAGTTTTCAACGGTCATGACATAAGTAATTGACAAAACGTGGTTCATCTAGACATGATGTAAAACTAGCCGAAGTGCTATATACTATAAAATACAAGGACTAGAGGCAATACTTTGGTATCCATCTTTTACTAATGAGACTTCCGAATAAACCAATGAGCTAATCCAACAGGTACATCAACTAAGGGTGTAACATCAAATTAACAGCCATATCTCTACATGTGATCGGGAAGGGCGTAAGCCTAAGTTTCGTTACCGCTCATACAATTCATTTTTAACCTTATCTATATGTGACAACAGTAATTTCTCAACAATTACATCACACCCGCAGGCCACTTCCTTAACTATGTATAATGCACTAAAGTCCCAAAGACACCTCAGCCTCACCGTAGACTAGACCAAAGTTCTATCGATGTTCGACGCGATTCCTATTGATCCAATATTTCCTTGAACTTCATTGGCCATATACTATAAAACCATGAATCCTGCGAAAAGTATACGCTGCACATTATCACAATGTACTATACGTTATCTATATCTCATTCTTGATTAAAAAAGACTCTCAACCAAACCGATAATTAGTAAAGCATATCGCTAACGTTCCTTACCTTACCTTTTTTCGAGTGAGTACTCATTTAAATCAACTCTTTTGGTCCATCTACTCCAAGGAAGAATAACCAGGATTTTAGGAGTGAAGATGAGCTGTACCATGTAAGTTTAACTGCAGATTATTATGTTTTATTTCTCAGTGGCCAACCATCCTGACTGAGGGATTGTCCTCAGTCACATCAGGCAAATGCCGGGATGGCAATTTCCACATAAGCCCTAGCGCTGTAAAAAAGTGTGATTTTGTTCTTAAGGTGCCTTTAAAATATTTACCGTCGCAATTGGTACCAATATATGTGTTTGTTCTCTATCAGAAAATGACCGATTTAATTTAAATATGCATGTGTTTCTAATAACAATATCCTAAAAGGAAAGTATTAATAATTATGGGACTAAACTTACAGAAAATTTACAACATTATTATAGGGTATAACTGATATTTTATATCGCCATATCTGATAATTGGATAGTTAATCTGAGACACCTACATGTCAATATGCGAAGGCTTTTGGGAAATAATCTACAAGATATTCCGTGACAAATGAACGGAGTTGTTTTGAACCACGCAAATGTATGATGTAGGACAACTAGAATTCACTCACACGTCATTATTGACTTTGGGTCTAAACTGATTTATAACAGAACTGAAAATATGGATTTTTGAACTAAGTGATTCAATTAATCTTTTTTTCCCAACATGCTTGGATTAAAACACGTCTATTTCGTATACTCTCCTTCATATCCACTGGTTCTCTTGGCGTAATATTCCAAAAGAACATTTCACTGGAACAGAGCTTTTCATCCCTTCCAGTGTGCGCGCATGTGTGTGCATTAGAAGACGGCATAGTAGATAAACCTTTTAAATTCTTTAGATGTTGAACATGGCAACCCTGAATTCAGGTCACGTGTGCGAATTGTGAACCTTCTGCTCCGTCTTTTCTATCTTCCTCTTTCATCTACTTTTCCTCGTTTCTACTCGTCTGGACCTTCATGTCACTTGCCATCGCTTTCTATGGTTGAAATGTACCTGTACAAAAAATGAAAGAAGAAAAAGACCCGAATCCAAACAACGGTTCACTGCCCAAGTGAGTGGCGCTGAAGTGAATTAGATCATTCCTTTAGTCCTTTTAAACCAACTAACGTTACTTCCTTTCATTTTTTACTTTTCCTTATGTACTATTCATATGGTCTCCATGATGAGCTATTTAAAAGATAATGAAAAGTATGTCAAAATTAGGGGAAAGGTTTTATGTCAGCTTAGAGAAAAGTGCCGTATTATCCACTTTAAAGGCTATGTGTGTTGAAAGTCACTCATGTTGGAAGTTTTAACATTTAATTCGAAAGTATATGGAAACAAACACAACTACAAATCTTATGATAATTCAGATCCTAGCACCAGGAACAGATTTCTGGAAATATAATCGATTTCTTAATAATACTTAATTTTATGAGTTTATACTAAAGGTATAAATGTTTGAATTTTTATTCACATAAGACCTGCGTTTACTTTCATTTTAAAAAGAAACACGAGTAACTTGCACAGTTTTGTGCAATTTGAACTTTTATTTATGGCTTTTAGACATCTAAGGCTCAGGCCGGGTTAGGGGAGAGGAAAGGATTTGGGAAGGTGTCGGCGAGAGCCTATGTTGAAGGTGCCATCCCGGCATTTGCCTGGTGTGACTGAAAAAAGAAACTCAGGCAGGATGGTTGACCGCTTGGGTCGAACCACGACCTTCCGAAAGGTACCCCAATGCTCTACCACCGAGCTACCGTGGCTCGGTGAACAGCTTTGTAAAGATTAATCAGTGATTAAATCCTTTTGTGTTTATGGAAACCTACTGGTTTAAAATGGATAATATGTCACACACATTATATTTATTGTTGGAAACATGTTAAAATAACATTTTAAAAGTAAGCGTTATCGAGAACATTGTCTTATGTCTAACGTACATTTATTTATTTGCACATGGTTTCAAATATAACAGTACTGCAATTTTACAATGAAACATCAACACGAAGACATTA
Source organism: Lepisma saccharinum (assembly GCA_022664845.1). Taxonomy (NCBI): domain Eukaryota; kingdom Metazoa; phylum Arthropoda; class Insecta; order Zygentoma; family Lepismatidae; genus Lepisma; species Lepisma saccharinum. The sequence goes on along the minus strand of JAGDQP010036401.1, from coordinate 16,026 downwards.
ACACTTTTCAACAATCATAAAATCAACATTATTTACGAAAATATAGTAGTGAAAACTTATATTTAAAACTGTTTTCATGATTTTCCTTACTTGCTTTCGAAAGCGTATTCTGTGTTTATCTTTAGCGGTAGACGATTATATTTCGAAAAACTATTTGGTACAACATAGAGTGTTTGGCTATTTCTCGTCTAAGTGATATGAATATTTTCATATCACGGGTAGGACGGATAAGAATGCTAAAGTTAAGCTCTGTTAGCAGCAGTTCAAACCGATCTCTACCGTTAGATATTTTAAGTGGAAATAAGATGTCTGCCAGATTTCGTCTGGTAGAGGATGTTCGAAAATTTAAGATATTCAGAAGTTCGGTGTTACTTAGGAATATCGTAGCTGAACTCTGTAGTTAACGATGACAATGAAGATGCTTAAGACGGAATCAAGGTGTGTCAAGTGAGTAGAAAATCCGTATTCCAAATAGGAGAGCAGTATTCCAGTTTAGGTAAAATGAAAGCCTTGAAAATCATACTAACAGAAGAATGGCTTTGAATTTAACTGAATCTGTACAGAAAATCAAGTAGCACCATGGCACTGATAGTTCTGGCTGATATGCTTAGAAAAGGCTCGTTTCTCATCAAAAAGTACACCAAGATTGTTTTGAAAGAGTACTTGAACTTGGAAAGACTAATAGCCAACTGTAATGTCACTCAATAGCCTAAAGATATCTCTGAATTGACCAATGATATACCTTAGCTAGTACTTCTCTGGTGAAACGATAAGATAAGTTAGACAGCTATTAGTCTATTACAGAAATCATCCCGGTTGTTGTTCTAAGGAAAGTTATAGAAAATCCAACTCAAGGAAATTGGGTTGAGCAAAACTTGTACCTGTGCCGCATCGGTATTAGGTATAGTATTATTAATTATTGCGCAGGTGACGTTTAACGGAACTGATATTATATTTTACGATTTCGTACCATTGAATATGAAAATATAATATATAATACTCATCTTATATTTCCTGACTGGTAAGCAATGTCGATAAGTAAATAAATAAAATCAGTTATGAAGGAATTCATTTATGATTACATTCTACTTAAGTCTATACCAGCGTCCTAAAATTTAGCCTGTAAAGGACAAAAAATGACTTAACGTTATCCATTAAATTTCTGTCTGTTCACAGACGTGTTAATGTTTTTCGCATTAAAACTTTCGTTCATTTTCTTTAAAGCGAGATTATACCCGAAAGAAAAATTTCGCGCATGAAGCTGAGGGAAAAGTGAAGAAGAGAAAAGTTTAAATCCTCAACAACCGTGGAACACGAGTCCCATAAAACAAAGAAAGAGACTGTCAGTGGTCTTAAAACAGCACTTAAAAGAAGCGAGAACATAACGTATTATAGAGAAACGTGTGTCGGCTGGATATATATTGAATTTTCTATTAAAATTCCTTACAGAAGCTAGGTAAATCATTTGATGTTCTTCTTTGTCATCGTTTAACAACTATTCATGAATTAAATTCTTTTTTCTTTCAAATTTCTATTGTACTCAGTCTAAGAAAACAAGAGAACGTTACCAATCTAATCCATTACGAATAGTTTAAACTTTTGTGTACTATTCTTTTTTAAATGGATTATTTATAATTATTTAATATTGGAAGTACTCCTATCAAGTTTTAAAAGAATAGTTCCCTTTTTTATACAATTCATTGTCATCTCTGATTGTGCTGTCAGTTCGGGAAGCTCGTACCTGAAATCTTATTTTGTGTATTCAATCTGACGTTAATTCTAGTTGTGTTCTTAATATTCAGTGCTGCAATGTTGCCTGTATTATTTATTCTGTAATGCATAGACTCGTCTCATTCCCTAGTTCGGTTTTATATGTAGAGTCCAACCATAGTTTTGAATTATCACAAATTGGCGTTCGTTTCATACGAGTACGCGTGCAGAAAATACTAAATACGTTGATGGAAAGTCAAACCTCAACACTAAGAGAAGTTACTATGGGTGAACGAAACTTGGTCAGCAAATTAGTCTACACGATTACAGTAATACGAAATTGGAGGTCACATCTTACAGCATGCACGCTTAGTGCTATGCGAAAATGGAATATTGTCCATCTCATAAACCACAAACTCACCACGTTTGCTTGCAGGCATTACATTACAGATGTATCGGATATTATTCTATGGGATGGTATTTCAAGCCTGCTGCACGCAAACGATGCTGCTTCCAGATGGGCCAGAAGAGCTGGCGTCAACCATGTATCACATATGCTCAGTGAGCCAAAGGCCTTGCCTGTAAGACTGACAAGTTCACGTCTTGTAGAGCATACTTGCTTCCAACCGCGTTATGCGTACCATTACTAACCTTCTCGTATTGAAACAGATGTCCTTCAATAGCGTTCATGAATGGCAGAACAGTGGATTCGATCACCTTTCTGATGTAAAAGTTTGTCCTAAAAGTGTTCAGGATAGCAACGAGGGTAATTCTATAATCATAGAAAATTCCTTTCCATATCATAACGACTGGAATTTGTCCACTGTGTCGACGATGGATACAGTTTCAAAAGGACATTGACCGAGCCTCCTCCCTAACAGTACAAGACGTCCATTAGATATCATACCATATATTTGTATGCCCATATTATGGACATGGAATCGCTCTAAATTATATGGACGTCCATAAAATGTATGGTCATTTAGTGGAGTCGATCAACGTCCAGTGGATGTCCATGTTATGTCTACAATATGGATGTTCTTGAGAAGAACTTAATGGATGTCCGTTGTATCGCAAAATATGGATATCCATGTGACGAACATTGTGGACGTCCATTGTAGTCCAGAACATAAATGTCCTTATGAAAGGTATTTTGGACGTCCATTAGAATTCCTAAATTTGGGCAAACTAGAAAAAAGATACATCTATTTCAGGACGTTCGTTAAAATTATTACATTTAGTGAGCATTTTTTGAAATATACACATGCGCGACTAAGTAATGTTGAAGTTGAAACAAAAATTTCCAATACATTACGAAATCTCACCAAAAAACTTACTTCGTGCAGAGATAATACGTTTGAACGGGACTGGCGAAGCATGGTTCCCGGGCGCAGATGATGAGAAGAGTTAAAATGACAATGCGATTTATATCCTTTACAGTAAGCTGGAAACAAATGAGCGCTAAACCGAGTTCTTGTCTAGGAAAAGACAAGTTGTTTTGCTGTAGTATCGTGATAAACTGCAGTGGCGTGACTCCGAGTTTCTTTGGTTTTTACTTTCATAGTACAAACACCAGAACCAACTAGCCACCCAAGTATCGAATTCAAGCCTATGTAGACGTTTCAACGTGAGAAATAGGGAAGGATTGCCCCGCAACATAACAAACATAGTAAAATATTAGTCTCTTGGGGGAAGCCTCCATAGCGTAGTGGTTAGAATGGCGATCTTCAGAATTTTCCATGTTCGAATCCCGCCACTGATATCTGCAGAATGTACCGACTATACCCGAAGACGACTCTGTCAAGACGTAGTAGAAGCATAGCTATATCATGAAGACATTGGACAAAATCCAACGAAATATGTATGCCAATAACATTCTTGTGCTGACAGCTAAAAGTACCCAGAAGGTGACGTGAAACAAAATTTACGTAATCATAAAATCCATTGGACGTGTCCATATGGATGGACATTGATAGTTCCTATAAATGTCCTGTGGTAATCCACTGGACGTGGTATAGACTTCCAGCGGAGTCTGTATAATTTCTGTGTTGTTTAATGGACATTCTAATGGATGTCTAATGGACGTCCACTGAACATACATATTACGCTCATATGGATGACCACTTTAGCTATGCTCCTAATAGATAACATGTGGAAATCCTGTGTGCTGCAGTCCGCTGATATACTATTTAGTTGAAGCTGTAGAATATGTAACATTCCGAACAGAAGAACCGTACTTCTTTTGTCTTTTCAGTTTTCGTGTGTTTTGTTGAACTTCTTTACATTAGAGATTGTGTAAATAATAATGCCGTTTTCTGTGGGAATTACATGTGGCGATTTACGGATAGTTAAAAGTGGTATGTACACTGCAGGAGCATAGAAAGTGTTACGCAGATATTGACGCATACTTAATGATGAAATATTATAATGTATTTAGAAGAGTCTTATGAATATCTTTTTGTTCGTGCTTAGTAAAGTTTATTTATATGTATTTTTGTGCATGCTTAATGTTTACTAATCATCTTCATCCTAGAACGATTACATCTTCTCATGTGGGAATCTAAGTTCCTAACAACATTAGACTTAAATACGACTTGAATGGTTGCAGTTTTGATACTCACCTGGTTGCATTTGATAATATAGTCCAACCTAATCCAATCAAATATATCTAAACTTAATCTATCTTCATAATATATAAATTAGATATTATTGCAGCTGGCGCAGTTCTTTTTATTCTATAAGATGTTTAGCTCTATGTTTATGACGGGAATAACTAATAAGCAGGAATCCAATACCGAAAACTAAATTGAGCGTTTCTAACATTTTTGCACTGCTCAAGCCATATCAAGTGAGCGTAAAGCTAGTACACTCCTTGCACGGACTAGGTCTGAAGTCTACGACAGTTTGAGAGATGACTGTGCTCCTAGTTTAGTAGCTGAAAATTCATTCGCAGAAATTAAACAGAAGATACTGGAATATTTAGGACACAAGCATACGGATATAGTTGAAAAGTATAAATTTTATCTGCTCAAACAATCCGAATTTCAGACAGTCCAAGAATTTTTACGAACGTTGAAACATCAGGTAATACGTTGTGAATACGGAGATATTTCAGATATCATGTTGAGGGATAAATTTGTTCTAGGCATAAAAGATTATAATGCGATATGCAAGAAGCTTCTTTCTGAATAAGCTTATATATTCCCGAGCCGGTGAAATGGCATCGTTAATCGAGCAGGTTAATAAGGAGGTTGATTCAATTAAATCTGAACATGAGGAAGCATGCACTGTAAAAGCAGTATCAAATCCTCGTAAACAATATCTTTATAAATTGTAATTAAACAGTTCTAAGCCTAACTCAGACCTCAAGGTCTGTTCTCAAAGTGCTCGTTTTCATGATCCAGGCAAATGTATAAACCTACAACGCCATCTGATTTTCGTGTAATTGTAAGGGCACTTTAAAATTTGTTTTGTGTCAGAGAGTGCCAGTCTGGTAACAGTGATGGATTAGGGCGCTAAGCTAGCGGCTCGAAGGTCCGGGTTCGAATCTGGTTAAGGCATGGATGTTTGTGATTGTGAATTTTAACTAGAACATGACGGATAATCTTGACGAGCCGAAGTCAAAAGTTACTAAAGTAACCCATACAAAATAAAGTTTACCAAAGTCAGAAAGTATAAAATCAATACAAAGTGAACTAACAAACTCAACCGAACCTAATATTATACAAAAAAATACTTAAGAACATTTACAGTCTATATAATGCCGATGACTTGATATTGATTGATAAATCGGAAAATAATAGTTACCTAAATATACAGTTGGAAATGCCATTAGTGTATCTCCGTATGTACATTTCTGCGGACACGGGATTAGGATTACGAACAGGAAATTGTCAAATGTATTGGCCGTGATAGTACAGTGTTGTGTTGTCATTGAGAATGAAATTATTGACTTAATTGGGTAATTTGACATGAACTATGAGCAAGAAGTTCAATAAAAGTTTGACATCCTAGTCCAAGAACTTGAAAGTAGATATGGATAAATAAGAAAGGCTTTCAAAATCAGCTGATAGCTTTATTATTATAGTAAACCAGGCTTTTGGTTTCTTTCATTACCTCGGGTTTGTTCATTATTCGTTCTTTTAACAATTTGGTTTTGCCTCTTTGGAACAATTTCTTAGTTAATGTTTAAGTTTTAACTTTTATTCTAGGTTGTCTGCTTTAAGTCAATAGCTATTCGAAAGGAATTCAGAATTGTTAAAAATATCTTCCCGGCGTCAGGAAAAAAATAACCATATCTATTACAGAGCAACTGTGACCGATTGTTCTTGTAGTTTGTATAACGAGTTAAACTTTTACCAAATTCATACTAAGAATGAAAAGTAAAGAAAAGGAGTTTAAATAAGTATTAATAGATATTATTTTGACAGTTACAAAGAGAACCCCACTCTTTCCTTCTGTATGTGTCGCTATCAGAGGTGATTAAGTTATTTTCGTTCCCATAATTTCTGTACCGAAAAGTATGACTTTGTATAAAAGGAAACTAGATGAACCCGTACATGACATAAAGCCGTGTTTCTTTCATTGCTGTCGTTTTTTAACTGACGCACTGTATATTTTAAATTACTACGAATATTATACAAATATTTTCTGTGAACTGCTGTTAATTGGGGTTGTGTGTGTGATTTGCACGAGTCTCTAAAAAGAACATGATGATCAACAAGGTAATAAACGTTTAGTGTGCAACTCACGCTACCTCAGCGAGCTGCTAGCGCATGCGCCTCTACTGTTAAAATGAGTAACAGAAGTGACTGGCATTCTGGTTGATTAACTTGAGATTCATAGCGTGTGAGCGTTGATTACTGTTAGATGTTCCTATCCTATTTTTTCTCATTCTCTCCCCTACTACAGCCATAACCCTCCCTCTATGTTACACCCTCTTCCCACGTACTACTCCAGCAACAAATGATGTAGCGCCCAAATATTATGATGGAGGATCTTTTTTTAGGGTTGGGAGTCCCCTGGGTTTTCAAAATTCCGAGCATAATGGAATTCATTTTGGCGATGCGCGTCTCTTTCATGGAGTAGCTTCATTACATTTTGATGTGTGAGCAAGCAAGCAAACTGAGTTTCGGTATATAAATATAACAATATATACTCATATATACACGCTATTTTCATCTTTTTACTTTTATTTATTAATGGTCTAGTTCTTGGTAATTCTGGATAACTGAAGAAATACAAGGTTTTTCTCTCTATGCCGTAGTTTGTTTGAATCATAAGGTGTACATTTGCTAAGTTAGAAACGAAAACCTCATATAATTTTTATTCTAACAGTTTCTAGTAGAGAGTTTGCAATTACTATCGCTATATGCCGGTGTATATTATTTCGAATTATGCAGTAAAGTACCCAGGTATTTATGTCAAGAAAGGTATGAGAGGACATAAATCTGTCATATTATACTTATGTCATATTTTATTGAACACAGAGAAACATTAATTATTCGATATCCTGGCTACTTTAGAGAAGAAAGTCCAAACACAGGCTACCACTTTTATTTTTCTAATATATCCAAACTGTTTCAAGGAATGTACTAAACAACAACTGTAAATATGTCTGAGATATATTTACTCTATAAGGCATTTACAAATTTAGCTTAGAAACGCATGATTATGATATTAAACACATATATTTGTTTACAAAAAATATCTTAATCTTGAGTTTTAAAACACTGGTCTAAATACAGACTACCCTTTACAGTTGCCTTAAATAAATAATAAGAAAACGGTGTGAAATAATGATCAAGAGTGATATAGAGATGATAAAAGTATTTAAAAAGTCAGATATAGTACTCCTTTTCTGAGATAGTACCAGCGCATTCGTTATGTTCCTACATCGAACATATTACACCTAGCTCATAACCATCACTGTGGATCTTCAGATAATATCCTGTGGCAGAATATAGAATTCGCATCTTCATCTTTTGGCTTTTCTTGCCTAGCTGGCGTATCTAAGTAACTACATTCATCTTCATAAGGATATAGATTAGGAAGCATCATCCTGGATTCTTCTGAGTCTCATTATTGTCTTGTGAATTGTACATATCTGTGTTTTCTTTTCCGTTCAGGTACATTCCAATTCTTTAATGTTTCATTTATTTGCTCAACTTTATTAAAAGATAATACCTTCTTGCATTTACTAATTTCCCGCTTTTCCAGGGAAGTTATAATTGTTTCATTTTATGGGTTATCTGTTACAACTAAAGGCCGGAAGTTCAGGAATTTATTTTACTTGAAATAGGCAGACAGAAAGGCATTTATTATTGCTGAACTGAGCACTTAAAAAGGCATTATAAATTTTCATTTTACAATACATCTCGATGTTCTTTGTTGGTTGCACACCACCCCAAGTTGTTTGTTCAAGTTTTTAACACATTCTGCCTTCTGTCTTTGAGAACTGTTTTTACGATTTAAAATGATCTTTCAGTTTCCACAGAAGAAAGAGGAGCATACATAAAATAAAGTATTGCTGACGGGTTCGTATCAACGACAATTTAATTTTTACCTACGTATGTTTTTAATTTACTCTAGATCCTCATTTGCACCCATTATAGGTTCACATTGTTCTGACACTTCCAACAGTTTGTTTATTGTTTCTCATTCAGTATCCATCTTTGTCACCAGTTTCTCGCCTTTCTTCTCAAGTTTTATTATTGTTTCTGACAACGTTTCGTAGTATGTCTGAGCTTCCAGGTCATCAGCCAGTGACATGTCTAAATGCCATGATTTGTACTAGAGATTCAGAAAATACTGATGTAGTGAAGGGTGACAGTAAATAGGAGGCGATACACGAGGTCAGCCCAAATATTTAAAGAATCACCCCTAGTCACAATCCCTCCCCTGCTTTCACGGCTAGGAGACAGCTTAAGGCGACAAATGCAGCGCCATATGTTTGTTTGTGTTTATTGGCAAGACTTCAAAAAAATGCGTAAATACATTAAAAGGCAGAATAAGGCATTACGTTTAGAAATAGACAACAGAAAGTAAAATAGGCAACAAAGGCAATGAGTAAAATATTTATATATTATTTATATGCTAATAATTCGCAACGAAAACGAAAACGAACTTTACTAAAATTCCGGAGTCTAGTTATTTTCTCTTCTTCTACTTTGAGTGCTTTTTTCTTTATGACAGAAACTACTGAAATATGAAAAAGAACGTACAAGGTTTGAGATTACAGCTACTATGTTCTAAGGTAAGGAAACTATTAGAATGAAGATGTAGCAAGGTAGCATATATTTAGACCACTTGTAGAAGTTGCTTCGTGACGTAACTGCAGTCAATACGCAATATTATTTATTCTTTGTTTTATACTGACCACGAGCGCTGTCCCTCAGTAATATAACTTATCGTATAAAATGTTTCATACTTGCTTTTATTGTGTTTAAAAAACTGAAATACAAATACCTTATAATCCTTTTCCACTGCTGAAAACAGGCACAACATAAAAGTTAATCAAGCACATCCAACTCTTTGTCGCAAACTGAATCTCGCCACCACGTTTGTCCTTGAGGAACTGTTTCACAATTTTGTCACCAGTCATCAGTACTACTCAGGCATATACAAGTTTAAAACATCTACTATGCGTTATTTGGACCATATGACTTTTTTACACCTTCTCATCTACTAATACTACACAATTTGAATTGAAATATTCATATAGAAGTGTATATATGATTATTATGGAACGACCATTGAACATGGACAACTTTAAGAAATTTTTAAAATATTTAACATGAACTTCTAAAGGTGATACTTAATTATTTTATTGTTAATTGTTATGGAGCCAACATTATAGAGGCACCTTACTCTCGCCAATGATTCGCAAAATGCATACTAGCTTATCATATCTAATTTTTCCATTCTTTCCCACATTTATATTTTGAAAATTTATTATGCTTTTTCATTGATGCATCGTCTTTAATATTGCTTCAGGGAACGTTTCAATCGAAGATAGCTAAAGTATTATGTTTCAATCAAACATTTAGGGTCAGCTCTACAATCGACAGTTAAACTTCTAGTCAGCGCTAAGTTGAGGTCAAGTCTGATTTTGGCCAATGAGAGTACGCAAAATGAGAGTTGGCCTCAACTTAGCGCTGACTGGAAGTTTACCGGTCGATTGTAGAACTGACCCTTAGCCAAACTCTTTATCCACTATTAGCTCATCACTCGATCGATTGATCTATTTATCTATCTATAGTCTATGTTTGGTCAAAAATGAAGGGATAAAATCTACACATAAGTCTCAGTGAATATGTATCGGCCAATTCCAAAATTGTGCAATGGTCGCGCAAGGGATTCCCCAAAGGAAATAAGGGATTCCTGGAACTTCTTTGAAGTAAAGCTGGATCGAATTGAGCATCAAATGTATAGAGAGTAGAGCATTGATTATCTGGATTAATTGGGGGAACGATAGTGTTCGGAAAACCGATATTCCGGGTATTCCGGGTATGTATTATTACTTTAATGTATTTTTACAGTCCTAAATATTGAAATAAAATCGAGTTACCCATCTGATCTTGCGATCTGCAATATAAGTTTCGTTTCAATAGATTTAGACTAATAAAACAGCACTATTAACCGACAAGAATGATTTGCTGTATTCATAAACGAAAATACAGTTTGAACATATTTTACAGATTACATATTATAGAAATTTTATATTGAAACATCACGTACAGTATAATTTTGCGGATTTTTTAAATTGCTTATTTCTTGAATTTTTATTTGTGACTCGGACCTGTCACATAAAATTGCTTGACTATATCTGTTCATCTTACATGTTGGTATCTTTTAGATAGTCTTTTTTCCTTAGAATCTAATGTTGCACATTTGAGGTCCATGTTTCTATCGTCCATTGTGTCCACTGACCGGTTCATTTTCACCTCACCTTTCTCGTAGTCTTCATCAAATACTAATACTGCATTCTATCTTCGTTTAAGAAGCCCATTCAGTTTTACTTCCTATCGCTCCAATTTGTTGATAGAATGTATCTCCCCATTACTCATTGTGTAATTCTTAAATATTTTGGTCTCTTACATAGTGTCCACGTTTCACAGTCACAGGAATGGCGCAATTTTTAAACATTTTATAATTGAGACATATTGGAAACTGGCTTTTAAACATGTTAGGAGGTTTATATTTTCAAATAGATCCAAACAGACAGATAGGGCCGTGACGAATAAACAGGAACAGAAGTTTCGGGCTTAACAATAAGCCCATGCCTTCTAAGTGATTTGAAGCATTGGTGAATTGAAATAAAATCAATGATTAAAGTAAGGACGCCACTGTCGCAGCCCTGCGTTGGCCATGAATTGAGAGAAAATGAAAAGGGAAAGGTAACAAGAAGAGTATTGAAGACGAGGGGGAAGGGATACGTTAGGAGAAAGGCTTTCATTGTCATGGGATCTTGAATGACAAGAGATGGAAAAGTCAGTTGGCATGACATGGTAATGGCAATAACTGAAACAGATATAATTATGCTTTAATTGTTAGTAAACTTTCATGGCTTGTGAAGAGCATCACATTTAGGGAGTAGTATTTGAAAAAAAAAACATTGAGAACCAATTGAATTATGGCCATAAGTGAAGAGGTATGCCTGATTTCAATATGGCCATAGTTTCATCGAAAGTCGGGTCAGCAGTAGGAGAACTGGAGATTTCAGACTGTGAAGGCTGGTGATTGGCAGCAGTACCAGTATAGAATTTCTTAGCTGAGGAAAAAGGCAATGATGAAGATGGTAGAACCTGTGGTTAAACAGCACCAGTTGATGATTCTTTCTTTGGGGCAGTTATTAAGTAAAACTGACTTTTAAACTTTGGAAAGTTGAACATCCGCGATAGTTGCCAGGGATGGTTTTTGCTACAATTAGCACATTTAGCTGACTGTAAGCAAGATTGATGTCACACTCAGTTGTGAGATGTGGCCTTGCGCATTTGACGCAGCGAGGATCTAAGTAGCAGGTGTGTTTGGAGTGACAATAGCGTTGATAACGGTAGCATTGAAGGAAACTTTTGAACTTGTAGATTTTCATGAAAATACGATAGTAACAGAGATAATTCAGGTTGAACAATTCCTGAAGATTGAAAGTGCGACTGAGAGTGACTAGAAATAGTGGCAGATTAGTTTTGTTGGAAGGTAGCTTTGTCACAGCTATACATTTGGCAGACGGAGAGCACTTGAAAGTTCAGGTAAAAACAATGCCTGCTGAACAGCAGTGGTAGACGTATCAAGAGGAAGTTTCCTGATGACGACTTTATATGGGCATTCTTTCTTTGGTACATCAGTAGCAAATTTGACGTTACTTTCATGAAAATAGGCAGTAATCTTATCAAAATCGGCTTGAGTATTTAACTAAAGGTGAATAACTTGCTTCATATGGCGAATTCTGGGATGGACAGAACATATGGCAGAGATAGTATGAATGAAATTGTACTTGTTAGCAATGTTGTATATATAAATAGTTGGGGCTTAGGAGGCTTTTTCTAGACTGGCAAAGACCTAGAAGAGTAATCAAAAGATACAGGATCAAGCAATTTAAAATAATTATACCGTCTATATCTATTTATTTTCTTATTCATCATGGAATTCGATGCTTTCAACTGCTCTTAGGAAGCAGACTCATCAAATATGCCAAGTTTCTCGGCGTGAATCTTTATTTATTTATTTATTCCTTTCTTCAGCGTATATATTGCACATTACTTCTGCTTCAATTAAATATATTTCAAATTGCTCACGATGTTTTTTAGCTTTATTTCCGACCTCCTTCTTTGGCGTTATTCCATAACGTGATAAAATACAAGGGGTATATATGATTTTTCTCCCAATGATTTTTCGTCCTTTATTCCAGACTAGAAAGTTGAGTCAAAAGTTTATGTATGTTTTAACGATAAGTTACAGGCATGGTGTACTGTCTGAGTTATACAACACAAAGAGGCCTGTGGCCCGGTATTGTTGGACACATGACTGGAGGTAAAAGTCTGTTCTCAGTGAAGTGAAAGATATGGTTAGTATAAATTGATATGAAAGTGTTTTTAAGATAATACTTTTAGAAAAGATTTACAACCAACCTTCCACCAATTGGATAAACTAATTAAAGCAATTCTTTATATTAGCTACTTCATTGTGTGACGTTAATTGTACTTTCAATGCTGTTATTTGCATTATTTCGGATTCGTACAAACCAAACCTGATGCAAAATCAAGAGGATATGAATGCAAGGGCACTTTATTCATATCGTGTATCCTACATGCACACTCTCCTTGATTCTGCATCACACAGTGCATTGCACGCATTCGAAATGATACAAATGTTAATATGGAAATACGTTCAACGCCATGTAAGAGAAGCAAGTAATGGTAACAATTAACCTAACCGAAAATCAACTTACGATTTTGCCAAGAGCATAAGTGTTGAAGTACAAAAGAGAAACATTAAGTGGAATTTAGAGGTGTAAGAGAAGACATAGTGCAGGGAAGTTTCCCTTCGTCTTTACCAGGGCTTGTAATAAGATGTAACTTGAATCGCGGTACTTCAACAGTGAGTTAGGTTGTGAGTTTGTAAACTGAAGGGTCTGGGGCTGAAATCAATGTCAAACACTTCTCAATTTTTCGTAACATTTTTTTTGCATCACGTAGTTAAACAGTTAATAAATATAAACCGCAGTAGTTGGATCAGGAGATGTTCTTCCGTTATGATTTCCCGGAAGTGATGATTACTAATTAACCATACTTAATATTTCTGTTGTGTAATTCACTATTTATGCTTTGGTCAAACAAGTAAGTTTATTTGGAATTTGTTTCAAAGTCTCTCCAAGGTTGTTTGTTAGTGTTGCTACTGCAACCAGAGAATTTTGAACTGTTAACAAGGATGGAACAGTAAACCTGCGCCCGGTGTGTAAGAGGTTTCAGCGTTTTCGAATTGTGGACACCACCGTCGAAAAGAGGCCATGTTCTCAATCGACCCCTAATAGGTAAATCTTGTTCAACGCAACCCCATTTCAAACACAGAGTAGTACACACATAGATTGGAATTTTACAGTGCAGCATACTGTGCCGCGTTCTTTACCTGTATTTCAGTCAAGAAGCTCTCAAGTGGTACACCCCAAATAACACCTCAACAAATTCAGAAAAGTATCAGCTTGTTTGAACATTTGTTGAATAATAAGCAGTTTCTGAGGCTGACGATTGCTTAAAATGGCAAAGTGAATATTTCTGCAATACTACAACACCAGCAGCCATTGACTTCAACCTACTCAGGCTATACGGTAAGTGGTACACTGAGAAAAATATGGAATGCGAATGGCTCATTGTATTGGAAACTAGTGCCTGGTGGTTGGATAATGAACGATCAAATCCATGTAAATCAACTGTAATGACGTCATGCTAATTTGTACCAAAATATCTGACGTGATCAACACAAGGAAACCTTTCGTACAAACGGACAGCACACTGAACCATTCGTCCAGAGTTATCGGCCCAAAACTTAAACACTTGGAGGGAATCACGAATTGTAATCAAAGTAGCTCAGATATTTAGCTTTTTCTGATCTATGGGTGATGTTTTAAGAGCAAGCAATTTAATTGAAGGAGAAAATGGAAAACGGATTCAAAGACGTTTCGTCATTCAAACCTGAGTGGTGATACCGACCGGCATGGAATTATAGCTATAGCTGAATATTGGCGTAAGATAAGATCGGTGAATCCTAACAAATAAAGAATATGTATTCAGTATCCAGCTTTTCCATTCAAACCACACTTATCCTGGTGCTATCGATAAAGGAACACGCTATACATAACAATAGTAGCCACAGACAACTTTTATCTTCCTGAAGCATCGAAAACAAAGACAATTACCCTAGCAAAAAAAGTATTGAGATATTTTCTTATAAGCCATATCCTCAAAATTACATGCAAATAAAGTTTCATTCTTGAAGATATATAATAACAACTAAATGTGGCAATGAAAGTTCACTTCCGCACTATATCATATCTTTCATTTGACAATATACATATAAAGATGCACGTTTTATTTAGGTATTCAGAACAAGAAGTGATCGTTTTGATATGATTTTTTTTTACTTTCATATCGAACCAGTATTTATGTTGTTCTTTTGGATAGAACTCCATACCTAGCTAGGTTTACAATTCATTGTATATCTTTTAAACTCACTTACATTCAAATACAAAATACCGCTACGATTTCTGAAACTCCTTGTTGTCCAAACTAGCTTAGTTCAGAATATCTAAGTCTGAAAGGTATAAAGTCTATGCTGACTAAAGTTTCACGAACTATCAGTAAAGAAGTTTCTCTGTGTAAATTGTCACGCTTCTGGTGACTTAGGGCCAAGTTCTTGTTAGTAAATTTCATGCTCATGTCTTCTAGATAGGAAAGAAGGTTACTGTAGTTTCTGGGTTTTTACTACGACTTACTTTGTTGAACGAGAAGAAACAATCAGGATCAATTTATGTCCACTTGTAACAAATTAAACTAAGAGACAGGTACAGTTGTGGTAACGGAAAACTTAATGAATTATGAATACATTATCGATGTGGGAACTAATGTTTCTGAAACATCGTTATTCATCAAGAAAGGCGCACAACAAACCTTAATGCATTTAATTAAAGGGCTTAGTGAAATAATGCGAATTTATCCAGTTCTTTAAACATGTCAAGAGACAGAAGAAATAGGAATAAAAATTCATCTGCGCCAATAATAGGAGGTGGATTTTTCCAAAACGACAATCCATACACAGGCCTTGCGGATAAGATGAGGAACTCATTTTTGTTCCAATGAAAAGAATAAATATTTAAGTGCATATTTGTAACGAATAACCGAGGTCGCCCAGTTAGAAAAACATCTTGTATATATTATGTTTTGTGCATATAAAAGTTTATTATATTAGTATAATACTCATTTTTTTAGATTTACACATGTTTATTATGTACGTATTAAAATAATATTTCAAACAATAAAGAAACACGCACCTTATTGCAAGATAAGTATCCACGGAATGCGAAATAGGTTGAAGTGCAGGAGTTGTGATATCTCAGAAGCCCAATAGAGCATGGCGCTGTGCACGCACCTGAAGTCACATTATTGTCGCCTTTGAGGGAACGTTTTTGAAAAGCAAAAATTTTAGAAGAAGCGAAGGATAATATATCTTTGTTACCGAGAGAATAACTACATCTAATTAGTAGAAATGTATGATCTATTTCCCATAGAATATCACCGGATCCAGAAAGTTAACCGATTGAAT
>JAGDQP010036400.1:0-19089 GCA_022664845.1 Lepisma saccharinum | reverse complement strand
AACGTACTTTAATCCTCAACTAAGGTTGCAAGCGTCGTCGTCTTATGGTGGCTGGAAAACCTATCATTGCTATTTTGTATTAATATTTACAAAAGCTCAATCATCCATATATCATATTACCTTTCCCTGCTCGACCAATTACCAGGTTAAATGCATTATTATTTTTCTAGAGCTAGGTTCACAACTGTTTGTTATTTTAGAAATCCATATCCTACCAATCGAATGACCCTGTTTAAAGAGTTACCTCTTTGTCAATTCGACTATTGACTATCAACATACGTGGTGCAATGATACTCCGCTGCACTGGTCTGTTTGTGTGCTACAGACACATAGTCTATAATTACATAATGCCTCTGACATTTATTTCGAAAATTCAACAGCTGAATATGTAATGTCTGGTTAGTTGGCTGCATTTCTACTATTGCTACCTATTGGCTATATCGAATTGATATTACTGTGTTCGATCGTTGGTTCTTATATTACATACTCAAATGGAGGGCAGTCTATTCATGACCGGTCATATAATGCATCATATTCTTTATATTGTTCTTCAGAGTGCCGGGTATTTTAAGTAAATAGTTACTCCTCTGGACAAGCCAATCCCGCCATAGCTTTATTACTGATGTATGGGAATACTGACATTGCACTACGATCACATCATTTGTTGAACATGCTAGGGTTCGCCACGTCCGTGTTGGCCACTTTTTAATCTACAATTGGAAAAGTTTTATTATTAGTATTATTACGTTAGATCTTTTATTATCTTAATATCGGTTTTGACATTCTCCACGTCGGGAGGCAAATGATGTGATTGTGGTGTTTAGGGTTCCTTTACATACAACTAAACATGCAGCAGAAAGCACAATACCAGTAGCCAACATGCTAATCGCACTTTTTAACGTATAATGTATGTCTCATCTACAATTGTCCATCGCTATGTTGGACAAATTTATCCTGAAGGTTGGTACGGATTTCATTTTCCGGTTTTGCATGTTCTATATCGTGTTTTAATCATCGTCCTGTGTCCTGTTGACTATGCTAGGCTTCCCTATGAATTTGACAATATTTATCTATCCGACCGACTGTTGCTAGAACATTCACAAAGGAAAATAGAATGTTAAGGGATTCTCAGCATTTTATCCTGGGGTTTCCGGTACAATCAACCAGTTTTAAACACAGCATTTTTTTCGGTATTTGCAGTTTTTCATTGTTCAATAGTAGTTAACAAACATACGACCAAAACTACCCAGTCCTTAGGTACACTATCGTTGTTATTTGGGGGGTTGGCGTACTATTTTTTTTAGAGATTTATCAATATACAATCCAGGTTATATTAAGGTAGTTCAAATATTATTGCTACATCTGGTTGATAAAGCTGCTTGGGGGACTAAATCATGGTATCAGCAAAGCCGAACCATATTTTGCACCTATCCAATACGATTTTTTCCGATGTGCAGACTGCGGTGGTGGGACGAAGGGTCCAGGATCCAAGCCCTGTAAGGGAGTAAGTATAAAATCTAACAGTGTGCTGTACCACTGGGGCAAGGCTAGGCAAGCGATATGAACCTCATTCAGAGGAATGTGATGTTCATCCGCCGATGTTACGAGTTCTTATAAACTTAGTTGTTCTCGTCTAAAACACATGAGATGCCTCCAAAAGAACAGTACACAGCAAACGAATCAAACCGAACCAAACCGAATAATCCCGACATCATTTACCTCTATTTCTGTTTAATTTCTTCCCTAAACTTTTTTCTAAATAATATTTTGTTGCGAGGCGGTAGATTCCAACTTGTCAATGGATAACACTTTACGTTTGACAAATCTCTCGACAAATTTCAACGTACTCAGCGGAATAATCCATCTTGCTTAATGTGATCACACAAATCTCTTCAACGCATCTTCCGACAACATTTATATTTTTTTATTCCTTTCACTAACACACAAACGGGGACAGACCCACCTAGAAACTCCCAGGGACATATCTAAAGTGATGAAGATCGTATTTTTTATTATAACTTTTTTGGATCTGTCTTCAACGATGTGGCATTTCCCCCGCCAACTTACTTTACCTCTCTTAATGCTTCAATTGCATCTGATAGAATAATTCATGTCTCAGCGAACAGACATGGTTTCGTGCATTACGTTCTCGTTGGTCGGAAGTTCTACTCTATGACGGAAAAACCTTACACTAAAGAAATGGGCGCTTAAGCTTTCAAGAATCAACATCTTCAACAAGCAACAAAGTCCCTCAGGTAGAGGAGGAAAATGAAGAAGAAAAATTCACCCTTCTTTCTTTCTTGTCCTCTAACAACAATGCCCCTACCGAACCAGAAGAAGGAAGCCTTTTATTAATACGGGGTAATAAAAATCTCACATGGGAAACGTATCGTTCGTGATGTCATGTGATTGATTCGAATTAGAGCAATGTGGTTTTCTGCGTTTATCTCCTACAAACGTTTTTAAAACTTACAATGTACAACATAGTAAAGATCGAGATAGTTTAATAACAACTTACCAGTACATGGAAAGCAATTGCAGACATATACATCCATCAAAATTCGGGGTTTCTCCGTTTCTCTCCTACAAATATGTTAAATGCAGAACAAATTAAAAACAGAGAAAGCGTAATAACAGTACATGCAAATGAATTGCAGACATATACATCTGCCAAAGTTCTCGAATAACAGACTCTGGAGGGATACACTCACGTGTATCTAATACTAACACATAGCAAGAAAAACACATACAAGGTAGCTAAACATACAGAGATAGCAAAAACATGCTAAACGTACAGAGAAAACAATAATCTGTGTGTGTGTGTCAAATGTCTATTCACCCTCAAAGCAATCAACTCACGCAAGACAAGGCGCTCTAAATCGTATGATATGTTTGTTCTCGCAAGTTATCAGACACGAATAATATACAAGAAATTTGTTATGAGTTTTATCACACGGTAAGTTTACAGTGTGGCCAACCTCCCTCCCTATCGCCTCCCGTGATAAATACTATACAACATATATTAATATGAGGTATTCCTGTGACAAAGTTCGGTGTGGCCAACTATCATTTGAACGTAAATTAATGCATTAAACAGAGCTTTGTAATCCTAATTTGTGTATTATCGATCTCAAGGAGACGCAAATCATAAAGTAAACATACTTTAACGTTTACAAAATATCTACAGGTGTTCTACACAATTAATATACTTGCCAAATAGCTCCTAATTATTGAAATAAAATGGTGGACAACATAGAGTCAACAGCCAAGTACCTATAAAACTAAACAATGAGTTCAATAAATGGACAATCTGTAGAAAAACGTTATTAAGATGTAGCTGGAAGGAAAAACAGGGCGTGGAAGGGATAAATGATCTTGGAAAGGTAAGGATAGGGCTACTACCACCACTCTTTTTTGTAGTGTCTTTCTCTCATGTTGACTCATGAAATTCAAACTTATTAGTTCCTTTTATCGTAAATAACCCAGTAATCCAACATAAAACTATCGAAGTATCAAACGAGAAGCTGAAAAAGTGATTTATTTTGTGAGTATATAAAAAGCATATTTAATTTATTCCTTTGGTTATGATTAAGAGGCTTATGTTTTAGACATACCCTGAACTTACTGACGACGTCAGTAAAGTTAATAAATCAATAATAGTTATAGGTTATTATTGTTAACAATAATCTTGCTGTTAGAAACCTTACTGCTGTTTAAATTAAAAAGAGCGCTTATGAAACATCTTTTCTAATATACTGTTTTCCAAATGCTTAAGTTTATTTCGGAATGTTCTATGGAC
Organism: Lepisma saccharinum; assembly: GCA_022664845.1. Classification (NCBI taxonomy): domain Eukaryota; kingdom Metazoa; phylum Arthropoda; class Insecta; order Zygentoma; family Lepismatidae; genus Lepisma; species Lepisma saccharinum. The sequence goes on along the minus strand of JAGDQP010036400.1, from coordinate 15,290 downwards.
ACAAAATATTTATGGTTTGGAGATATTTTCGTTTGAAATTTGGACTCAATATAATTTATTTATTGTGAAAATTTAATATCTTATTTTCGCTTAATTTGTTCCGCTTTCAATAACACTTATTCGTTTGCTCTTTAGCTTCACTAAACGTTCCTGCACGAGGTAAATATGTCATCTCAGGCGATTGTACCATAAACAGACAATTTTTCTATTACGTATATCTGTTATTGTATTAGCGCTTAGACTGACTATACGCTACTAGATTGCTTCGTGTTCTCTATCTACAAGAAACGTACCAGAAACAAGGTTTTATTTCCTGCTCAAATTTCCCTGTTTTTTCTTTATATTTTGCTCATTTGTAGCTATCACACGGAGGTATTTACACGTTTTAATAATTCGTTTTGCCTCGAAAGTGTTCAACGTGGTAAGCAAGAGGTGTACATAAAACATGATGCTATTTTTAATATTTGATATCTTTGTAGATATTACAACAAAGATGAACAGCAAGTTTGAAAGAAAATAACTTTTCTGCATATTTTCACTAGCATTATATCAAGACAGCTATTCCCGAAATGCATTTTTGCTCCTTTGCTCCAACAGATAGTGGTGTATATATCAACAAGAGTAAAGTCCCTCTATACCGGGAACTACCGCTATTTTAGAGGTGTAGGCAAAAGACACGTAATGCTTTTATATGGGCAAATCGTTACTTTCAAGTTAATATTTCAGTCACAGAAAAGCCTAAACTTATGTTTAGTGTTTAAGTTGATAACTGACCTTCCATGAATTCTAAGCTTTTATGGTTTTCAGTACATATATTGCCCATTCTCTAGGTAGGGTGTTTTTAAAAAAAATAATAAAAAGTTTTTAAAGACATACTTATTGTATGTCACTACAAAACTTTACACTGTAATAACAACAAAATTATTGTTTACTTTTTACTATGACTTCTTTAAGAAGTTAATTTTTTACCGAGCTATTTCGGTTTTCGGATACTTTTCCTCAAGCTAAAGTTTTGTGATCCAAATTCTAATGTGTTAATTGCAAAAAGCGTTAAAAAGTGAACATGTCTATAAAAGCACAAGGAAAACTTATTAGTAATTTTAATATTAGTATTGAGGAGCTTTTTAAGCAAAAAGGAAGAAGAAGAAGTTGGCCTACATGGGAGTGAAACATAAGCAAAGCGATTTAAAATGTTTAAAATTGATGCGAAAGTTTAAAGGAGCATTTACTACTAAGCAGTACTAGCTGATTGGAATGGTATCTAAAAGGAAAAAAATAATAGTTGACCTGCACGGGGATCGAAGCCGGCCCCAAGCAGCTAAGTCGACGATCTACCACCTAGACTACCGAAGCTGCTAGAGATTAACGATTAGGAGAGAATTTGGATATATACATTGATTTAGGCATCTTTGGCTCAAATCGAGATAAGGTAGAGAGAGGAAGCAGGAAGTAACGTCATCAGGGTTGAAGTCGATCAGGTTGGGGTGAAAACAAACATGATTAAATTGAAATTTCTAACTAGAACCACTTCGTGGTTGCTTTAAACGATGCTGATACCTCTGTACTAATGATACTAAGGTATTATTACCATTGTTTCATACTACCACGAAGTGGCTGAATTGCAAAATCATGGCATTAAATATTAATCTATTTTACTCCATCCTGATCGACTTAACTCCTCCTTACGATAGTTTTACAAAGCCTAAATTAGAGGTACCATCCCAGTATTTGCCTGGTGTGACTGAAAAATAACCCTGGAATAACCAATCAGGATGTTCAGGTACTGGCAGCGAAACCAGAACCTCCCGATCACGAAGCAAACGCTTTACTACTAGTAGTTGAGCTAGTATTTACAACACTCCCTCACTCCCTGTTCGCTGTTGACTGTCTTCTTGCCTTGTGACTTGTCTAAGTTGTCTTGTTTAGCAGGAACAGAATCGGCGAGACTAACTGGAACAATGAATGAACAGTACTTGAGCTTCTGAAATCTCTGGTCATGTTTTTTTTTTCTGAATTTCCCTTAAGTGGCATTGTTTATAACTGCATAGCTTTTTCATGGATTTTCATGGATACAGAAGACCCTGCTGAGGGTAAAAATATACCACCGTTTTCTCCTGATATGATTGTTTTCTGGGACAATTTTTGCCAAAAAGAAAGCATAATTCGTCAGCTTTGCTTTCTTGGCTGTGGCAACCTCCACCCCACCCACAGAGGGCAATGAACAAGTGAACAGTGACAAGGAACAAAGCTTTACAACCACCTATAAATATTGGAACCAAATGCTTTTCATTTGAGTAAAATCCTAACCGGACAAACTGTCCTGTTATCTTTGATCTTTAATTATTGTGCACTGATGTGCTTTTTCGTGGTTGGAGGCGAGAAAGCATACTTTGTCTGGCTTCGGGTTCGGAGTGTAGATCCTTTCTTCCTCGAAAGAAGCCTATAGGAATACAAGAAGCTCACTGCGTGTTAAATTAGTGCACGAAGACTAAAATATTAAACAAATGATTTTTCATCGAAATTATGTTTTATAGATGTACTACAACATGTTACCTCATGCTTTCCAAGAAGGGGGGGGGATTATATCCCTGGTTGGGATGATATTCAGGGTCCACAGCCGGAGATGAAATCCTCTTGCACTAGGGAACATCCCCACTATCCCCCCGGCAAATCGAACACTGGTGTACGGGTTAATCTCTATTTATTTTGAACACCTTGTGGTACACTTCAAATACTGACTACCACATAGGACATTTATAACGGGTCACACGATTCTTAACGTTTTTCTGTGATACTGGTAATAACAGATTCTTACAGCGCACAAACAAAATGCATACTAGCAGAAACGCTAAGCAAAATGTATTGAAACCACACGTATACACTGTGATTCACATGAATGCTTACAAAAAGCATATTGGGCGTTATTTTCAGGCATTGTATAGTCAGATACATAAGGAGGGTTAGGATTATTAGGTGCGCACTTTTTTCTTGTAGGGAAAATTAAAAGTCTTGGAAGGAAACCAGTGTGTAAAATATGACCTCCAGTTGAAAATGTAGGCAATTTTTCAGCATCTTTTTTCCCTTTTTTCGGTCCTATATTCCTTTTTTGCTCCACGCTGCCCATAATTTCCTTTTCTCTTCTGTTACCGCTACTATTTAATATTTTCCATAGCGCATTTTATCATTTAATTTATTTTTAACAGTTTTGAATTGTAATTTGTATCATATTAGAGAACACAGGATTGAAAGCAAACCGCAAAGCACACTTGTAACAATAAAGAATCACACTCACTGATAGTTGCTCAAAGTAAATTGGTTCTACTTGCTCTATCTGTAAAAGAACAAATGGTGGTAACGAGTTTAATCTTTGTCAGCCGTGAGCCAAGTGCACAGATATCGTCCGGGGAGACTACTAATGTACCGGTATGTTTATTGTATTCTCTCTTTTTACCAGTAATTTTACTGAAATCAGTTGTCTCCTCTTAGTAAATATAAACCTGTTGCTTAACAAGTTTAGTGCAAGATTTCGTCATGCCGAATATGTCCGAATCCCGATTTTTCGTTCTGACTCAGGAATTTAAGTAGGATTTCATCGAAACTGATGGAACTGTTTATTTTACGATGCACTGTTTGCGATTCAAGGAATCATGTTAAATGACATAGACTAGCGAGACCCTATACAATAAGATATTTCCAGCTTGAAGGGTGGAAAGACAAATATTCTCGAAAGCCTCTATTACGAAATGCCTTTGAGCAGGGTTCTTCGTAGATTCAAAATTCAAAGGAATTTAACATAGATGTGTGTGGAGCTTTACACAGCGGGAACTCCACTCTATAAGGTGACTTCGCAATCTGAAGGTGCTGGGAACAATCCCAGAGGCTGCTCATCCTGACTGACATTTTTCCATGTTTTTTCTTCAGCCAATTGCCGGGATGGTACCATCAAAATAGGCCATTACTGACTATCTTCCAACATCTTTTTCAACATCTTAAATCAGCCTAAGCATGAGATACTTAAAGCACATAATAAATTCCAGATAGGAATAAAGTTACTTTGAAATACTTAGAGCTAGAAATGTTCAATATTGTGAGGTACATCATCTTATTTCTTTCGTTTTTCTGGTGAATGATATGTATATGTAGCCTACTGAATACAATTATCTCTGTACCTATAATATGTAATAGTAACTTATTCAGTAATATACCAGACCAAACCTTTCTGCTCCTTTTTCTCTCCTTTTTGGTATTATTTTAGCACTTTTTCTCTTCTTTTTTGTTATGAAACTTGCCCCCAAAATCAGAACCTTGTACATAAGTCTATTCGCTTTGTCGTTGCATAATTGCTCTACAATATGAATGAAACATTACTGCCTTAGTTCTTGCTTAAAAATATAGAATTTGTGTATAAATGTATCTCGCAAACTCGATCATATACTCTTATTTTCAAGTCTATCCGATGTTAATTGAGCCAAATTTACCTTCAACTTGCATTCCCTGAAAATCTTTTTAAAGAACGTTTTTGTTGTTTGATTACAATATACAGCATGACACATTTGTGACTATTTTAAACGTTTGACAATTGTTGCTACGAAAGCATCTTTGTTGCAAAACAGCTGCTTGTCGAACAACGATCACAATGGACATTTCCGTTTTCCCTGTCCTTATATATTTTACAGTTTGTTTGTGTACATCGGATTAAATAACATATAATGTTTTTTTTAAATTTCAGCGCTACGGTTTTCCATTACGTAGAAATATAGCATGAAATACTGAGAATTCAATCTCCTACGTCATACAAGTAAAATCATCCTCTGATTGGTTTGACGTAATCAATCCGTTGTATTTCCGTAGCTACATGCTTCTCCCTATGTTACGTTCCTTATTCAGAAGCTTGAAGACAAAAAAACGAAAAAGAGAAAGAACATTTACTTCATCACTTAACGAAATAATTAATGTACAAATCTGCAGAACACACTTCAATAAGTTTAAACACCAAAACATATTTTTAATAACAGAAATTGATCGAAACATAGACAGGGGGCAGTCTTAACTTGCATTGTTCTTCTTATTGCTCGTTCGTGCAACTGTTGATATCTTGCAAATGTTAGCTCAGATGGTTAGCACATGCAACTTTTATTTTTTATACTTTCACCTAAGGCTGTTCGAATCCTATCAATGGCCATGTTTTATTTTACTTCACGAAACGCAAGAGTAACTTCAAAGTGAAAGTTTCAATTTACGTTTTTGTTTCTTACATGCTTTTATTATTATTTTATACAATGACATATCAGAACTATTCAATATATTCACGGCCTACAAGTACGTTAAATTGTTAACAGATGGCAGTAAGGAGCACTATTAATTCATGTGCTTTTAAGTTCTTGAAAAATATTTCACTAGCATTCATTAAAAAAGTATACGATTGTCGGATGTAAAAACCCACATTTTTTACAGAAAAAAGAGGTAATTCTTTTAAATTACAAGAGTTCTAAAGAGCATTATTAGAAGATATATTATGATTTAATCATGAAAATAAAAAAAAAGAGCTGAAATAAATTAGTGTTGAAGCTACCAAACTATATCAATATCTTAAAAAGTATTAAAAGTAAAAATCAATTTTAAATGAATAAAACGAACTAATGACGTGTTAAGGAATACAGAAACGCTATTGACCACTTATACTATTTCTTTCGATCCATTTTTGCGATCTCTTTTTAACAATACTAACAAATCAAATACCATTTGTATGTCAATGACAAGCAGTCGGAAGACTGATTACGTCATAACATGGCAGCGCCCGATTATGCGCAAGGCTGAGACTCTTTTGAAGCAAGTCTTTATAACTCTTGATAGATTCATCACAGAAAGAAAAGAAAATGTTTTCCGTAGTCTGCTTTAATAGAAGAATTTTTTATTACAATAAAAAAATACTACCGGAAATGTCCATTTTGGAGGCATCCATGTGGTACCAAATGTGCGCTTCCCATTGGTCAATTTCTCTTTGTATAAGGAAGATTGAGAAGGTAGTACTCAGGCTATAGATAGTGCGACTCTAGACTCTTTATGCCGGACTTCAATTCAAATATGGCGCGAATTTTCTTCCTTTTGTGCAAAATTTACATTTTACGAATTACTTGTTACCGGATATTGTAAAATATGGACGACATATTGATCTTTTAGGAGTTGCCTACGTAACTTTTGTTTTTCAGTGTTAGATGTTTGACTGTTTTATAGTAAATGAGGTAAAGATTATACAATATTTCGTATGTGAAGGTGAATTAATAAATTGAAAATATGATACCGAGGAGTGTAATCTGCATACTGCGTACTATTCCGTTAAATACTTAGCTATAAAATGATACTGATTTCAAACAATGTAGATCATAAGTCAGTGATTCGGGATGGGGTACTTATCGGTTGTACTTAAGGTTCCCTCTCGGCATTTGTCTAGTAAAATTTGGTAAACTTTATTTTATATGGGCCAGACTAGTAACTGTTGATTTCAGCCCGTTACGATTAACCGTCACGTTCTAGTTAAAAGACACCCATGCCCCTGCCGGGACTCGAACTCGGCTCCTTCGAGTCATAGACCTAACGCCTTAGACCGCACGGCTACCCGGTCGGCGCATTTGACTGGTAAAACTGAGGATCGAGCAAACAGTTTTCATACTATATTATAACGTATATAACAAGTAATGTGAGTGTAAACAGTTGAATATTGTGAACGTAGCTAAATATTTACAAACAACAGAATTGGACAGTATATTAGAAGACCAAGAGCTTTTATTTTGAGTCTGCATCACTTTTTCACATAAGTAGTATGATTTATTCTGTTACGTAAGTACTATTGTGGTGTTAATTCTAAAGTGTGACCATTTGTATCTTTGCTTACTTCAGTCTATTTTCTCTGCTTTCCCTGTCTCGTCCTTTTATCAGCTTCTTAGACGGCCTGCTTAGTATGTTTTCTTTCGTTTTCCTTTTGTATTGTGTGTGCGTGTGTTCTGGTCTACTGCACTTCCTTTGTTGCTTTTTCCCACAGTTTAATTCCTTTTCTTTTCTCTCTTGTCTTTAGAATTGTATTTATTTTCTCTTAGAGCTTCTATCCTTGAGAGAATCTTAAGTATCCTGTGTTTTTTAGTTCGTTTTCGTCCGTGCTTCTTATGTTTTTCTCTGTGAACATTATGCTAAAATTTAGGTATCACTTGACAAATTGTGGTGATACCTCTTGACATAAAACTAATATCTTTACAAACTTATTACATTATAAGTTAAATGTAATAGTACTATCAACATTTTACCAATTAAATACTAATTCGGTATCAATAATTGATTAAATTGATCGCGTATTTTGTCTGTGATGAGTAAAGGGATTTTATTTGACTACATGTGATGGCTTCTTCTGCTATCTTGGAAATAATAATTTTTACTGTGGTTAAGTGTTATAATATTGTACATGACTGCTACATTAATTTAATGTTCGTGGGTCCTGTGTTTTAAACGAATCCCAGATAGCACACAAGTGTATACCAAGTGTGGACTAGTCTTGGTTTTTCTTTGCAGTGCTAATCTACACACACCAAGTTTGTCGCAGAGTTGTGGCAAAATCGATCCCAAGTAACATACTTCATTGGGCCAATGGACAGTAAGTATTATGCCGGCAATGTTGTTTTACGATGGGTTGGATTTCCAACCATGGACCACCCACAAAAACAGCAGATAAGCCAATTGTTGGTCTAATGCTGAAAAACTAATAACGGGCCAGAGTGACGAATAACGTGTGAGCGTTTGTTAAGATTTGGCGGATAAATACAACGTACGGCCAACCATAAATGATATCTTAAAACATACATGTCCTCAATGCTTGTTTCTATAAAAACAGTCAACACACATGCTGCAATTTCGCTTCAAGTTGAGGAAAATAATGGCATTGGACAATGCCGATTTCTGTTCTAAATTTGCACCAAAAGTGGCTGCCATTGCAAGGTTCGCGCCGGCGGAGGTATTATTAAAAACATATACAGAAAACGTTCCGTATGAAAACCCTCATTCTATATTTTTAGTTATTTTGTATGTTTATAACACGTGTTTATTTCTTTCTGGCGTAATTTTCTTCCTTCACTAAAATTGTTTTAAAACCTAAGGTGATTACGTTGTGAGTTTCTAAAACGTGTCATAAGGTTTAATTTTGCTAGTAACAGAGAAGGTGAGTGGAAACGTGAATTTCAGTTTAATTAGTAACTTGATTAGAATAAAACTAATGACTGTTAGACCGTTCTTGCTTGTGGTGCAGTGCTAACAGACGGGTTAATTTCGTTCGCAAGCCAAATATAATTAAGTTCTATTGAGCTGACTAAATAAAAAAAATGGTAACCTCTTAAAATCAATTTTAGGCTGTTTCGACTCTTTTTGGTGACTTAAGGTTTAGGCCCGCAATAATGTAAAACCGAATAAATCGTTTATTTTTGCATAGTTTTGAAACAAAATGAAGCAACTTGATGCAGTTCGACTAAACGGACGTTAACCTAGTGAAATTTAGCTTCTGTGTGCTAGAAATTGATTAAAGTTGAGAATGTATTTATGGCCTGTAGGCAGCTTCGGGAGTAAAGTTTACAGTTGTCAAAATAAGTTTCATTTGTGTTTTCCTATGAAAAATGAACGTGATAATTATTGACTTTCATTGCGTTTAAGTAAACTGAAGACCAAGAGTAAACTTTGAATAGCAAGTTCCTTTAAATAATTTCAGTAAAATTCTATCGAACTTCAAATCAGTTTTGTCCTCGCGAATAATTGCTCTGAATAAAATTGCTGGCTTGTGCTAAAAGAAATCAACGTGGAAATTTAACTACAGGTGAGTCTGAGTGTGTGTTGGCCAGTGATATTGTATACACCCCCTCCTTACAATTTGAAAAGCTTAATGTCAGAAAATTGACGTTTGTTTGATTTTGTCACTCTGCGATCTCAGTTAATCATTTGAATGTTAAACTACGAATGCACAACTATTTGAGCGCTATTCTTCCTTCCAGTTTAAGTTATAAAGATTAATCTGAAGTGAGTAGGACAGTCAAACCTTGTGTTTACGTCTGCTGCTGAATCTCCCTATCATTTAATATAGAGCAATCAAACTACTGAATTACCAGGAGGATACAACTTCATCTAGGTTCTTGTGGAGGTTCAGTCCTTGGAGGTGAAGTGGTTCTGATGAGCCCAATATCTATTGTTTTCGGCGTTGCTCAGACTTCTAGTTGAGATATTTTTATTCTTTTTGATATTTCTGAGTCCGGAATTTCAACCGAAGTCTGGCAATGTTAAACTACACAGTTGTGGAAATATACCTAATAACAAACCTGCAGCATCAAATTGGGACAAATATCATTGGCGTCCCTTTCTAAGCTGCTGAACTACGTGAAGGATAAATTGCGGTACCAAAGTGTTTCTAACTAGCTTTCGGATTGGCATAATGGTAGTGTGTTGGATGACTAACTAGAAAAACAGGATACAATATATATTTTTTATCTTCCTTTTAAACATTATTTTTTGTTAATAATTATAAATATTTGCTCATCTTTCTTCCTTTTGTATTTTCCCTCATTTTACACAATTTTCAAAATTATACGTATTTCCCGAAAAATAGTTAACCAATTAAGGTTAGATAATTATCATTTTCTTTCATTATACGCAATTAAAAGAGAACAAACGCAATGAGACATCTTCCTTAAAAGTAAACATCATTATGATATTCCTGACGAGGCTCACTTGTAAAAAAACTAGCCAAACAGGCTTTATAACTCTGACACATGATAAAATCAGCTATATCAGTGTTGAATTGAAGCCTATTTGCATACTTTTACTTCATAAACAGTCTTCGTAACGAAAAATAAAACCATTAAAATAGAAGGCTCTCAGGAGATGACACGATAGTGTAGTAGTTACAGTGACGAACAAAAAAAAATCTGATGAATATAGGTTCGAACCCTACTGCAGTCAAGTGTGTAGCAAGGTTTACATAAAAAGTTTGTACCAAATTATACGTAAAAAGTTTGTGTCAAGTCTATAACTTACCAACTTTGTTACAATCTTGTAGCAAATTTGCAAATTTGCAGCAATGCGAACTTACTGTAAACTTTGAGACTTGTAATACCAAACATAGTGTAAACATATTGTAAGTTTACTTAACTATCTGGGATACATCTGTTTAAAATAAAGTATCTGCGTTATTCAGAGGACGCTTTTTGGTGGTCTCACTGTATCATTAATATAGTCGTAGAAAAATGTACAAACAAATAAAAACAGACCCTGCAAGATGATATAATTATAGTAAGTATAATTAATAAATGTAAAATCTAAAATATGTTAATTCAGAGTTGGGATTTAAAGACGTTTTCAAACCATAATCAAAATTTGATTTTGTTTGGAATATATCAAACATGGAGTCTGAGTGATTGTCTGAAGGAAACAAATGGTACTTTTTGAGATGCAAGCTAGGTATGAAAATTAATGTGATATTATGGAATTCAGTGAATATGTCGTTGTTGTGATATATCTGAATGTTCGGAAAGATAAAATTGAGATTGTTCTGTAAATGTTACGAAATATATTGAAGTAAGTGGAAAATAACATGTCGGATTAGGCTGTTTTTGTCTTTTATGAAATAAACACATTGCTCGTAATCATTATTAGATGTTATGATAATTCTAGAGTTGCAATGTTCAATAGAGATCTTGGAGAATATGTCAATGTCGTTTTAGCATAAGAAGTCTTCGTATGAATAAATAATACCCATGCATTGAAGCTTGAAAATGCTGAAGTTTGTATTTTGTAGTATTGGATTTGTGTATATTAGATTAAAGTACAAAGTTTTATATACATTTCTTATTTTATTATTTCTTGGTATGAAATTGGCCACCGTCGTAATAAGCAAACATAATTTAGCTAATTAATAAAAGTGAATATCCAAGAATATCAAAAGTGGCGACGATGATGGGCTTATTTTGAAAACATCGAAGTAGCTAATGTGACAACTTCAGATTGAGATTGTTATGAGAATACATAAAGTGATGAAATGTTTATGAGGAAGTAATTAAGAACTGAAAATATTCCTACTGAGAAATAAGTTAGTGGATAATTTTTAGTATAAGTCTACTAGAATCTGGTGCTCTGAATAGTATAAACTTGTACAAATAATCATGGCAGAGAACAAATTGACAGTTTACACGTTTGATGAGAATCTAGAAAATATAGTTAACTACCTAGAAAGGTCCAATCTGCATTGTAATAAACATGACCTGAAACATGAGAAAAGGTTGCAGATTTTACTAACATTATTATCGCCGGAACTTTATGCTCGCATAAAACAAAAAAATATCCCAGAGGGATTATGAGTATTACTTATTCTGAAATAGAACAACAGCTTCGTACCTTGTATATCAAGCTGAGCAACGTAATCGCTGAGAGGTACAAGTTGCATAAACTCATCCAACAGATTGGACAATCAGCCAAGGAATATATTGATCTGATTAATAAACAAGCAGTTAAATGCCGATTTGGAAATTTTATAAATGAAGCTTGTAAAAATCAAATGGTATTGAGAGTACTCGATATTTCATTGCCAAAGAGATATTTGCAAGAGGATACTCTTACTTTTGAGAAAGCAATATCCTTAGCCTGCAGTTCGAGTCAATTGAAATCCAGAGTCATACCTTATCTAGTGTAAGACAACCTATTAACATCCAATAGAATCGTCTGATTAAGAACAGTAAAGATCAAATTAAAACTGAGGTTATAAAAATAAACTGTCAAGACTGTGGTTATATTCACCCTGTTAAGAAATGTCCGTCATACGGAAAGGTGTGCAATTTATGTCAAAAATCTAATATTGTTTCTTCACAATGTAACAGAAGAAACAACAGCATATGCCTGATAAAATACTGACTAGTGGATAGAATTCAGATACACCACCTAGTCCTAAGAATGACAGTTTGGAAGAAAACAGAATACCAATATCAATTGATGATATATGAATTGCACACATAACGAATCACAATTTATCATATCTGGATAATAATGTACTCACCACAAAAATACAGATACGTGATCATGTAGAGGACGTTTTGTTAGACACCGATGCTTGCTATAACCTTACAGATCCACCTACAAAATTCAGAAGGTTAAATATTTCAGTTGATAAATTGCCACATTAATTAAAGTATTTATACCAATAAAAATGTAAGCATTTCTACCAACAATTTCTGGTAGTAGAATTCCGATTACTTAAAGACATCTATAAAGTGTGTTCACAATAAACATGCAGTAACACTTCAATTTCTGTCACGTAGTACAACTAACCATACATAATTATTGGAAAAAAGAGGCTTATCTGTATTGTATAATGGTTGGCGTGAAAGATTACTGTCTACAACAAACGTTAAAAATCCTAAGGAATCAAACGTGACAAATGATGGAAACATAATGAATATTTTATCTACTCAAAACTTACATAAACGAGAAGCTCACCATTTTGACTGAAGAATTACATAATTAGAAAGTTGAAATTGCTCACTTATCAAAGTTAAGAGGAAATATCTCATCATCCGAGGGCATTGTGAAAACTACAAATAATTCTGATTCTGCTAATGATTCATCTGGTTCCGATCTAAAATCGATTGAAAGGAACTTAGTGTCTGTGAATGAAAATGTTGATAAAGTGATTACAACAGAAATGTACTGTCAGTCGAATGTCAGTGATAAAGAAGTTATTGAAACCGCGAATTCTAACGTTAAAGAATCTAATGAAACAGCTGTGGAATTATGTTCGCCTGGTAACCAGGAAACTGAACCTATTTTTTTTTTTTAGATTTTTCAAGATGATTCATGTCTAAATAAAAAAGATAAACTTGTAACTTCTAGTAAAGGAACACCTATTGCTGAGATAAGAAAAGAGGAAAAAGAAGACAGAGAAAAGGAAGAAACAAAATCTAAGAAAAGAAAGACAAAAGGAGAGAAAAATATACCCCAAATTGAAAAAGTAAAGGAAAACAAAGCTGAAGACAAGAAAGAAGAAGAAGAAGAAGAAGAGAAAAGAAACTGGACATGAATGAGATAAAAAAAAGAAAAAGAAAGATCAAAGTGAGTTATCAGAGAGAGAAGTAAAGATAATTTTTAAAAAATATTGTGATAAAGATCGACTGTCTGTCATGCGGAAAGTAGGACATTGTCGATTAGATGACTACTGTAAGTTGTGTGAGAGAAACGATTGTATGCTCGTAACTAAAGTTGTACTTGAAGTAATATATTACCAAAAATGATCCATTAAGATCAGAAAAGAACTTAAATGAAATATTAAGATGATAAATGAAACCTGTTGTATTTCAAACTTATATAAGTAATATTACATGTATTACTGTATAAATTGATGTTTTGGACGGAACTGTTACATATTAATTATGTGTTTGTCAAAAAAGGTGAAAGTGGAATATAGTGTGTAACTATCATTAATAAATGTAAAACCTAAAATATGTAGATTCAGAGTTAGGATCTAAAGACGTTTTCAAACCATAATCAAAAGTTGACTTTATTTGGAATATATCAAACATGGAGTCTGAGTGATTGTCTTAATGAAACAAATGGTAATTTTCAGTTGCAAAATTAGTATGAAAATTAATGGAAGATTATGGAATTCAGTAAATATATCGTGGATGTGATATATCTGAATGTTCGGAAAGATATAAGCTTGTTCTGTAAATGTTACGAACCATATTGAAATAAGTGGAAAATAAGAACATGTCAGATTAGGATGTTTTAGTTTTTTATGAAATAAACACATTGCTCGTAATCATTATTAGATGTTATGGTAATTCTAGAGTTGCAATGTTCAATAGAGATCTTGGAGAATATGTCAATGTCGTTTGGAATAAGAAGTCATGGTATGAATAAATAATACCCATGCATTTAAGCTTGAAAATGCTGATTTTTTTATTTTGTAGTATTGGATTTGTGTATATTAGATTAAAGTACAAACTTTTATATACTTTTCTTATTTTATTATTTCTTGATATGAACTTGGCAACCGTCGTAATATGCAAACACAATTTAGCTAATTAATGAAAATGAATATCCAAGAATAACACATTATAAAAACTCTTGAATGGTGCACCGTGTGAATTCTATACTACTGTAAAACTCACAGACAATTATGAACTAGAAATTGTGGTTTGAATGTCAGATAAAATGTGGGTATATAATGGTGTGATTGAAAGTTATTTAATTTTGAAAGAAATGTTAATCTGTTTTCAATATGCACTCCAAGGAAATAATACTTTTCAAGAATACTAAACCACCTTCAGAAATTCATCAAAACGCATAAACATATAATGAACAAAATAGAAAAATCCCTTTCGGTAGGCCTTCGGTAGATCTCGAAGTTCTTTTTATTTTCAAAAATTCAAATCTCGCCTTGTATGAGAGCTATCGATAAACTATTTATTGATTTGTAGATTATTCATCAAGAGATGTTCAACGATACCCCACAAGACGTATATTATATGTACTCGCTTTGTTTTGCTGGGAGATGCTGCGCCTACAGAACCCCGTAGGGTGTTTTTGAGAGGATGCGCCTCCTTTATCTTAACCAAAATCTCCCTGCAACATTACACTACCATGGTGTCCATCTGCACCTTTCCACGGGGGGCTGTAACCCCGAAGGGAAGGTTTGCCCCATTTATTGTAACCTACTCTTGGTCATAAACCTTCAAAGAAAATTTCATTTCTCTACTTTCAATGACTTGGAAATTGGGTTTATGAGGCGGCCATTTTGGATCCAAGTTGACGACTTTTTGAAAGTGTTCTTATATTGTCGTGATCTACTTGTGATGGTACACCTTTCGAGTAAAATTTCATTTATCCAGTTCAAACGATGTGCAGAATGGGATTTTGGGCGGCATTTTGGATCCAAGGTGGCGACTTTTATCAAATGTTGTAATATTTCCCTAAACTACTCGTCATAATGCACCTTTATGCCAAATTACGTATCTCTAGCTCAAACGGAGTGGAAAACAGATTTTTAGGCTCACCATTTTGGATCCAAAATGGCGTCTTTAGACACATATGTAATATATTAGTAACATACAAGTGATAATGTACCTTTTTGCCACATTTGATATTTCTATCTGCAGCCGTTTATGCTGTGTATTCTGTACAATAATAGCTTCGGCGGCCATTTTGGATCCAAGATGGCGACTTTTTCAACAATTCGTAATATTTTCTTGAACTACTAGTGATAATACACCTTTATGCCA
>JAGDQP010036399.1:953-19089 GCA_022664845.1 Lepisma saccharinum | reverse complement strand
GCTCTG
Source organism: Lepisma saccharinum (assembly GCA_022664845.1). Lineage (NCBI taxonomy): Eukaryota > Metazoa > Arthropoda > Insecta > Zygentoma > Lepismatidae > Lepisma > Lepisma saccharinum. Next base: position 19,083 of record JAGDQP010036399.1, on the reverse strand, counting down.
CCATAGACCTCATAGTAGAATATGACGTCTATGACAGAGCTACCTAGCGGATGGATTCAAAATCACGTGATCTGAACAAAAATCCATTAGTTTTAGCGCAGCCAGAAATGGGGAAGCGTGCTAAGTCTATCTATTATGAGGTCTATGATTCAATATTGGTTCTTGTTATACCATAATATACCAGTGATCGGTGTTTCATCTTTTAGGTCATTCTATGTGAAATCAACATACTTTATAACAACATTATATCTTACTCTCTCGGATTTGTACGATTTTATTGCATGTACCCGTGAAGTATGTCTTCCTTCTTCTTTTTTTTTGTTAGATTTTTCGACGCAGTGGTTTTTGTTCAATTAGCGTTCAAATTTTGCGTGTTGTTAATTTACAACATTTCCTGTTACTCATCAATGGTTGGTGCTAGTGATCTCAGAGAGGACTCATTTTAAAGCTCTTGTAATAAGCTTTCGTTTGATATGTCACTTGATAGAATTGCCAAAAAAGGTGTGTTCCCCGAAAATTATTCCGAAAACTTTTCATTTTCTCAAAATCAGACATCCAAAAATTTTACCAAAAAAAGTCCTATATGTTAGTCATGCTTCCTTACAGCTACCAGGAAAATAATACTTTGGGACAATGATGGAATCACGAGTTAAATTTTTTTTTTCATATGCCTGCGGAGCAAAGGTACTTACTTATGGCACATATTAAGAATTTGAGTTTTATTTATGGGCTTAGCGTTGGGCATCTATTGCTCAGGCTGGTATAGAGCAGGGAAAATGATGCAAGAAGAAGTCGGTCAGAGTCTAAATTAAAGGTAGCATCTCTATATTTTCCTGGTGTGACTGAGGAAATACCTTTGGTCTGCATTAAAAAAAATATATTCAGAACTAGTATATGATAGAGATAAGCAAATGGATCCGGTTCCTGATAGCATTTTAACCAAATCTTGCACTTCTGACATGGATTCGTAACTTTGAAATTTAAACTGAGTGAGGACCCGGAACTGGTACTTCGAACCAAGAATTCGAATCGTCGAATGGGATGACCGGATCTTATTCTTGGAACAAAGTATCCGGATTGTCGCATGGGATGCTCGGATCTAAATCTTCTATCCGGTTCGAAGATCGGATCTGGATACTCAGTTCCAAGATTCACATCCTGGCATCCGATTCAATGATCCGGATTCTCGATTACAGCAATCAGATTCAGGTCCTTAGTTTCAGTTTAGAAGATTCGAATTTAGGTCCCGATTCAAGGACGAAGGTACTCGGTTCCATTGTTAACGGGAACCGGATCGAAATTGATTTGTCATGAACCAGAAATAAAAAAAAACACATACATTTATTTATTATTCTTGGCAAATTTACAATATTTCTCTCCTTTTGGTGTACTTTGTCTTTGAGTGCGCTTTGAATTTGTGGACCCTCGATTTTTCTTCTTTCCCTTTTCTTAGGATCCTCGCGAGATGGTTTTGTCTGTCATTTTGCATTCCTGATAAAGTGGACCCAGTTTTTTTTGTCAGTCACATCGGCAAATATTGGGATGCTACCCTGAACTTTGACTCTGGCCGACTTCTTCTTACATCATTTCCCCTACCCTATACCAGGCTGAACCATAGATGCCTAACATTAAAGGCTATAAATAAAATTCAAATTCTTAGAAGGTGCTTAGGATACTTATTCAATACCTAATAAGTAACTCAGTATTACCTATTACTGGGCATCCCATTTATGAGTAACAAGAAATTTTGTACATTAACAACACGCAAAAATTGACAGTTATAAAATCCTTTCCTCCGCAGGCGTACGACGAAAATATTTTTATCTCGTGGTTCCATTATAGTCCCAAAATATAATTTTCATGCTAGCTGCAAGGAAGTATATAAGATTTTTTTTTTTAAGTTTTGAGATGTCCGATTTTGAGAAAATAAAATTTTAAAATTTCTGGACAGTTTTCAGAGAACAAACTTTTTTCTTTTTTTGCAATTCTGTCAGGTAACATATCAAATGAAAGCTTATTACAAGAGCTTTAAAATGAGTCTTCCATGAGTTCTCTAGCACCAACCAATAATGAGTAACAAGATTTTTTGTAAATTAACAACACGCAAAATTGGACTGTTATTGTTGGTTTTTGAACGCTAATAGAACAAAAATCACGGCGTCAAAATAATCTAAAAAAATAACATACTCCACGGGCACAAGATATAAGCCAAAAGTCATAGAAATCTGAGATGGTGAGGTAGAGGAGATGTGTTGAATTGACGTGGAATGACCCTTTTATGAAGTACCATGATTGGCAAGAATTCGACTCCAGCTTAGATTCTGACGTCAGTACATAATTGTTATTGGACTTAATTTTCTTGTCGTTCCTTTATGTACCTTAACATATTCCCTAATTTATATTTCCTTTCCCTATTTTGGTTCTTGTGGTGCTGTGTTTTAAATTTTAATTTTCCGATAATTTTCCGTGCGAATAAGCACTGACAATTATTCCTAAACTGATTTTGTTTTTTGGCGGAATACATGCATCAATTTCATGTATATCGTAAAAATCTATTAGATGGGTTACAAAAATTCCAATTATCTTTTATCAGCTCGAAATAAGCTCTAAGGACGTTTTCTTTTCTAATGCATATCATAAAATTTAAATATTACAATATTTAATTAAATATATATAGAATGACTACATTAAAGATATTTTAGTCACTCAAAAGACCTTGAAGAACAGATTTGTCACTAAGTTTCGTACTTATTTAAGCTATATAGACACCTCGGATGATTCCCCGTCACTGTTTTTAATTCAAGTTTTATTTAAATAAATACTATTCTTATTTATTTGAATTTTCGAAACTAGATACTATGCAATCGGTCACGTCAGTAAATTAAGGATTCGAAACTTGATTAATTTCACCAACTCAAAATTACCTACTTACTTACTTACTTGCTCTATGGCTTACAGAACTCGCAAGTTTATCGCCGCAGTAACAACCATTCACCATAGTAAATTAAGTGGAGCCTAATTTCAATGTATCATCCCTATATTTGTCTGATATGACAAGAAAACTCGGAAAAACCTCAGGCAGGTTGTTCGGTCATTGGTATCGAACTGGGATGCAGATATCTGTTTGTTATGGGTGGATCACCACTCCAATTTTTTTAATTATCACTTTCAAATGTTTACTGTTAAAATAGATTTAAACCGTGAAACATTTTACTTACAACCCCCGTCCCTCCCCTTTCTATTTGCCTTTGTAGAAATCCAACAAAATGCGGTATATTTCAGAGATCATTCTTCAAAGAAATTTATTATATTTTTTTCACGATCTGCATGCAGTCAACGGTTGCAAAATAGTTATAGCAATTTAACCGCCTATAAAATTAATTTTATCTTATCTTAGTTATAGCAATTTGTTGATAACTTCCTATGATTAACCTTTCATTTTCTTCGGCCTGAGCCACAGTTTCCAAAACGACTTCAATAACAATCTAATTCTCATTTTTTCGAAACACAACCTTCAACATTCGTACAAGTACCTTGCGTCCATTAGGTACTCAACTGTTATTACAGTAGAGCCATCTACTGTTCGAAATCGGACAACGAGGCTAAACAGGGTACAACGGTGCAAATAGTACATTCGGCGGTGCACCGTTGGATCCGGATACAGCGTTTGTCTCAAAACAAAAGACAGTTGAAAGGCATTGAAGTGTTGTGAATCCTACAAACTCCACCACTCACAATTCTTTACACTTATCACCAAATCTAGACACAAAAATTATCAGAGTTTTTTGGTAGCCTCACTTTTTTGCCCCCAATGTTAACAACAAAATATAAATTATTTTCATATGATTTATCGGTCTATTGTTTCAAAGATTAATGAATGTCTTAACAGCCATTACAAAGTCCATCCATTCATCATGAAGTAAACACGTGAAAAGGCACGAATGTAAATTTGACAGGTAGCTGAAACTTTTTTTTGCGTTTTTTATATAAAGTATTCAACTTGGGTACAAAGTTTGAATTACAAAAATGACTTAATATTAATAACAATAATAGAAAAAAGGCCAAAGGTGTTTTCATACAAGTAAAAAATAATAAAAAACTTTTTAAAGACATACTTTTCTTAAACAGTTAGTACTAAAAGTAAAAAAAAAAAATGTTTGTGCGTGACTAAAAAGAGGAGCATTGGCGCGCACTATGCTTTTCTTTTAGTCTTGCATAAAGAATTGTTTTTTTTTTAATTTTTAGTACGAAATGTTTAAGAAAAGTGTGTATTTTATTTTTTAAATATTTTTTTAGTTATTTGGATATTCGATACTTTTCTCAAGCTAGTACTTTGTGACCCAAATCCTAAAGTATTCTGGAACCAGTCAAAACCTAACATCATTGCAGGCTAGAATTTATTTTAGGATAAAAAAATCCATATTAAAAAAAAAATGCTTTTAAAATATAGAAATTTGTGAAAGTAACAATAGAATATTGTATTGTGACCCGACTTATTTCGCTGTGTAAATTTACATCATTGTATGACGTCGGGAAACGAGTTAAATTAAGGTTGCAAGATTTGAGGACACCACGAACCATTGTAAACTAAAGAAAAGTCTGTAATTACGTTAGAGATCTATATGCACTGCAGTTGCATTACGAACCGAGCTAGCAGAAAGTCAAATAATTGACGGATTTTCTCGATTTTGAACGGATGGGAGTTTATGTCAGACAAATCTGGTAACTCCTTCATTATTAAGAATTTAATGCAAGCAAACTGCGTAGACGACATGCTGTGTCAAGATGCTTTGAGATAATTTGTCTCTTTGGTGTTCATTATTAATCTTCAAGAGCATTTAAATTCAGTTTTGTACGGATGATGTTCTATGTTTTGTATATATTGCAGCAAATTTCCTCTGTTTGCAAATCACTCTAAATCTATAAGATGCATACATGGAACATAAAGGTTGATCACTGTCATCCAATGCTATTTAAACAAAATAAAATAAGTTATATTTTATTAACATTTTATTTCCTTAAACGTGGAACACATCCTTTTATTCATTAATACCTTTCATTCTGATAACAAATGTGTGCTTGGTCCATCATTGCAAAGTATAATCGAGTTTAAATAAAACAAAATAGTTTTTTTTTACGCAAGTACATAGAGAAAGTATTAAAGTTTCATGCAGTAATACAGTGCCCTTTAAAAAAATATATTTTAAATCAATAATTAACGAATTTCTACGTATCTTGATAGGCATATTAACTTTATTATGTCCTTGTGCTGACGATAACAGTACTAGAAGTTACAATGTTAACTTTTACAGACAAGAAGCATTTTGACTATAACATCATTTTATGGAGCAATATTCTTTCCGATCATTTAAAATTCACTTGTGTTATCATTATAGAATACAAACACTGATTTCCCTGATTTTTTCGTATCAATGTGTGGAATCATTAGATCACATGACTGTCTAATTTCGTCTGGAATATTTCGATTATATTTCATAAATAATAAGAGGTTGCGTAGAAACTGTCCATTGGTTTGAAATTCTGCAAAATTGTACGTTTCGGAGAATTCAATTAACACTGTTGGATTTTCTTTAATGTAATCCACTAAAGAATCCTTCTCTTGAAGAATAGAATTAGAAGTGTTGGGTATCATATTATTGAAAAGTTGATCCACATCTATTGCAACTTGAGCTGTGGATACTTTTTCCTCTGGGAAAATAAAATCAATTGGAACTTTACCTTGAGGTCCATCAAGATCGATGACTGGAATAACCATGTTCATAGAACCTTTGAGAGGAGTAGGTACATTCGGAAGTGTCCTTATTTGTTCCAGCATGGCTTTCAGGAATGTGCCTCTTGTGTTGTGTACATTTATATCAATTGAAGGAATAGACTGAGACAGGACAATTTCATTTGAAAGTAACCATTGAAATAATTCATCCACAAGAGGTTTGTAACTCTCTGGTAATTTTTCAACCTTAACAGCTCGAAACGTTGCACCTAAATTAATTTCAGCCATCATGTGCTTAGCACTAGTTGGAGACGGTTGGAATATTTTATCAAATGCTTTTTGCGGAGGGGGTTTAATCACATTTGTACCCAGGAAAATGGAAGGTGCCACAACCTGCCTAACAGTTTCGTTTTGCGTTGGTGATTTATCCGTTCTGAATATATTAAGTTTTGATAGAAATTTCCCCACAAAAGTACGTTTCTGGGGTGGATTATCGTTTGACTCTTGTGACTCACTGACCTTCACTGTTTGTTTCGCTGAATCTTCTGGACCTTTGTGTAAACTAATGACAGGAATTGGAATTCTAAATGGTTTTACCCTAAAACGAGGAACAAACAGAGGAATTGGAATTCTAATGGAATGAGGTTTGATAGACCCTAAGAACTGATATATTGAATATCCTGTTTTTACTATACAAGAAATGCAGCGCCTGCCTCCAGTTTTGTGATGCGAAATGTTTCTAAAATGTTTCAGAACACCTTCTAAAATTAATTGATCACGTTTTGATAAACTTCCCTGATTAATTGACAGAAACAATGAAGCTAGGTTGTCTTCTACGTCTTTGTATTGTGTACTAAAATATACAGATGACATTTGAAATTGTTCGTCACCTGGTCCATCATATCGTATATGATTCTTTACTTCATTGACCGCATTTATAACTTCTTCCCCCTTGTAATACTTGCTAAGATACGGAAGCATATCTTGTAAGAGTTCCCCACGTTTCGAGTAGGCGTCATAATTGAAATTTTTAAGTACTTGTAAACCTTCAGCACTCGATAGAAAGCGTTTCAGATGCTCTAATTGAGTTGATGGGACAGATGCATCGAATGCTGTAAAAAGGGAATCTGCATTAATGATATATGATCTAACAATACTTTTCTCACCCAGCTCAAGCTGCAGAAGGTTCCTCTCTTTCGATTCTAATAGTTTAGCTGCTTGAACACCTTGAATAGGCTTCAAAGGGATGGGCATATGATCGCCTTTCAAAACTTTGGTTTCTGTTAAAAGTGAACTTGCAGTATCTCCTATCACGGACGATTCAGCTAAGCATTTTGCCATGCATAAGGTTGGCTCTTTACGAAGAGAGGGTACAGTTTGAATCATCTTCACATATTCATTAACCAAAGTTACGTCAAATAGTGAAACGTGGAAAGCACTTACGAACTTTTGTACTACACTCAACTCATCTTTCTGAAACGTACTCATATCACTCTTAACTCCGGCTTTTATTATTTCAATGAGTAATGGTCGTGGATTTAGATATGTGTGAAATTGGAAAAACTGTACGATATTATTATAGTCGAGTTTTTTAGATGCCATAATAAGAGTCGCGTTCACTTGTAATTCCAGAAGTTTTAATGGCAATTCAAGGGAACCGAACGCTTCGAAGAGAGACATTACTAGTGTCGTAGTTCTGGGCACAAATGCAATACCCATCTCACGGTAATATTTCATTCTCAAATGAACGATAACTGATCGTATTAACGGTTGGAGTTCATGACTTTCAGGTAAATTAAGATTTATCTTCTGCAAAATAGCTAACGTGGCACTTTCACGAGTTTTATGAGTCTGATAAATAGTACGGATATGTTCAAACAGGATTGGAACTTTGTTTGTGTCAATAGCTTCTTTCAGTATGCTGAAAGATTGCCTAACATCTTCAGGTAGATCTAAACTATACATTTCAGGGAAGAGGTGACTAGTGACAATATTGAAATTGGAATCGTAATGAAGTTTCTGACGCCCGCTGACTTGAACACCGTCTCTCTCAATGTACGGTATGATTAGAGCAATTTGTTGTAGTGAATTAAGGTCTTCTATTTTCTTACTGTCTCTGATAGTTATTAAAGTTTTCTTGAACATGTTGTGTAATGAATCATGTCCATTCGAATCAATCCCTTCTAGAATTTCAGACACCCTTTGCTCGTTCACCAAAAGTTCAAAAGAAACGTATCTAAGAATTTCGTAAATGTCAGGAGGCATTTCATAAAAATTAACATTAATTAAAAGGTGAGTGAACGTATACACGGTTAGTTTCAAAGTTTTTCTTTTACATTCTTCAAAAATGGCGTTGTAGAATAGAAATTGTTGATTATGGGATCTACCTGTCAGTCGAACTTCATCACTTAACCTTGAAAACAATTCGGACATTTTCTTATTTTCTTGGAGTGTAGGTATATTCGAGAAAAATGAATTGTCACTATTAGCAAGCAAGTAGTTAATTTTTAGTTCCTCGTTTTTCACAGCTTCTAAACATGTATAAATTTGTTCCTGGTATTTAGATGGTGCTGTGTTTATCAGTCTGTTAAGAAGACTTTTAAATTGTTCTTCACTTTCCGCTTGGAGATAATCTTGCATGTTTACAGCAACGTCTAAAGTGTCTATCTCCCCCGTTCGAAATCCTTCTTTAATATCATGTAATGAATACCATAGTCTAGAACTAACGCGAAATTCTGGATTTTCTAAAATCGTTCCCAATGCTGCTACTGTGCTATGTCTCAGAATTGTTGCAACCAGAAAAGTTCGTCTGATCTCATCTTCAGAAGGGATGCGTTCCACATCATTCTCTTTATATATCAGAAGACTTGTGCCAGGAACCTGAAACAAATATAGAAAACAGTTAGATTATAAACCTGCTTTGTTATGTAAATCATCTATATAATGGCATGGAAAAATGGATTTTGTAAAGCAAAATATACCTGGAATTAGGGAAATATTGTTTTTCTTCAGTAGTTATATTTTCATAATAATTTAAGCTTTAAAATGAAGTTCGTATTATTTCTTTTCCGTAGTATGGCAGTCATTATTTTAGACTGAATTTGATTCTTCCAAGAAATGTTAGTTTTGTAGATATTTAATATAAAACTTTGCATTTCTTTTTTAAGCAATGGCGGATAACAGTTGAATCTTCGGGCAACTCCATTATCATTTTTCTAAAGTAAAAAATTAAAATACGAACTCGTAATTTTCATATGTACTTCCGAATCGTATCACCCTTATTTTAAATTTTACCCTCAGAGAAATCTAATGGCGATCAACATTTATTACAAATTATACTACTATTGATCAAATACCACATTCGATGCATTTTGGGGTTTATACAAAGGTGTAAACTCGTTAAGAAAAAGTTACCAGCCGAGATTAGGAATGATTAGAAATGAACGTGGAGATATTCAGGCGGATCCGACTAAAATTGCCGATGTGCGGAAAAGTTATTTCGACAAACTTCTTAATGTACACAACGGGAATACCGTGGATTCCCGAACCTAGCAAGATCGAGATCGAAAGTCGGTAAAGAAATTGAAAAAATTCAAAATCACCACGAATAGACAATATTCCAGCCGAATTAATTAAATCAGAAGGAACGGCACTAATCAACGAATTACATAAATTGATAAGTGCTATATGGAGAAAGGAGAAGCTCCCAAAGGAATGGAAAACCTCAATAATAGCTCCGATTTACAAAATTGGCGATAAACTGGACTGTAATAATTACCGCGGAATCTCATTACTTTCAACCCGTTACAATGTATTAAGCAATATTCTATTAATACGTCTAAGTGTATACGTAGATGAAATTAATTGAAGATCACCAATGTGGATTTAGAAGGAATAGGTCAACGTTGAAGCAGATTTTCGCCTTGAGACAAATATTGGAGGAGAAATGGAAATACAATGGGACGTTTCACCAGTTATTCATTGATTTTAAGAAAGCATATGATTCTATCAAAAGGGAAAAGTTATGTAGTATCCTGATACGATTTGGAATTCTAAAGAAAAATGGTTCAACTAGTGAAGATATGTCTCAGCGACCATATAAGCAGAGTATGGATAGGTAATAATATGTCAAATAGTTTTAAGATTCGCAACGGATTGAAACAAGGCAATGCCTTATCACCACTACTGTTTAACTTTGCGTTATAATATGCGATTTTAAAAATGAAAGGAGACAAAAAGGGACTAACATTGAATGGTTTGAATCAACTGTTCTTATACGCGGATGATGTGCATTTAATAGATCATGATATAGATGTACTACAAGCAACACCGATGTCTTAGTAGAAGCGTGCCATGAGATAGGTCTACAGGAAAATATAGATAAAATACTTGATAACAAGCCGAAACACAGGGAATGAAGAAAAAAAAAGAATTAGGGATGAGGTCATAGAGAAAGTAAACAAATTTAAATACTTGGGAACATACGTAACAAGCAAAAATGAGGTCACGGAAGAAATAAACAGTCGCTTAGTATCGCGCAACGCATGTTTCTTTTCAGGCCAGAAATTCCTAACATCGCGATTAATATCAAGGAAATTGAAATTGGAAATATACAGAACAGTTATTCTATCGGTAATACTATACGGTTGCGAAAGTTGGAGTACGACCCTAACAGATGAACATAATTACGTGTGTTCGAAAATAAGGTTTTGAGAAAGATATACGTGTCGAAACGGGACGATATGACTGGAGAATAGAGGAGACTGCATAATGAAGAACTCCACGGACTGTACGACTCACCAGATGTTGTAGAAATAATGAAATCGCGACGACTAAGGTGGGCAGGCCATGTAGCTCGGATGGGGGGAAAACCGAAGATTATATTCTATCCTGGTTGGAAGGCCGAGACATCCTAAGGAGAACAATATTTGAAGGGATCTTCGAGAAGAAGGTGTTCTTGATGAAAACTGGCTTGATGATGCCCGGGATGAAATCCAATGGCGAAAGTTTGTTACTGCGGCGATGAACTTGCGAGTTCCATAAACTATAGAGTTAGTATAGAAAAGATTCGAAATCTGACCAATTTTATTCTGGTCCATCATGCCGATTCTACTACTTAAGAAGATATGTGTTTCTAATGTGACACTGAGTTGAATTTATTTATTGGCTTTAGAAGTTTATGGCTCAGGCTCTTGTAATGTGACGCCTAATCCAAGCTTCTTCAGGTAAATCTGAAGTGGCACATTTCAGAACCCCAAAGTGAATGTTACCAACTTACTCTTAAGCTATAAACCTTTTGTTCCTTCTGTTTATTGTATAAATACTCAAATGATTTACATATAACAGCGACAATATATGAATAATAATGTATTGACTTATTTATTCTATTAAACACATTGTAACGCACCATCAAGATCATCTGAAATGTCGGTTTTACTCTCATAAAACAATCCGTCGGTTTTAATGTCAGTTTATTGACAGCAGACGCACCACCGGTGCTATCACTGTGGAACTTAACGGTGAATCTCAGGAAAACTATCTTTGACGAAGAAACACTGTTTCCGAAACGGCAAAGACACCGTAAAAACATGTGTACGATGCTTCAACGTTAGTTTGATGGTAATATCACTTAAAGTACCTATGCCAGAGGCATCATTGTAAACCGAATACCAGTTTCATAGTAAACATATATTTTACGGTTATATTATTGTCGTCCGAACAGTCAATGATTTTGCCGTAAAATCGACGGATTTTTTTTACAGTGCTCCGACCTACAAAATATAAAACTATTTTCCATTTATGGATACGGAATATACCTCGGGGTTCATTGTATGTCTTTTTGTCCCTCTTTTTCTTCATGAATCTTTCTCTCTCCCCCTCCCTCCCCCTCTCTCTTTCCCTACTTCATTACCTATTTATTTATTCCTTTAACTCAACTGTTATCTTCAAATTATTTCTGGAAAATTAATCTCATCATTTACTCTAAGCCTGAATTTCTTCGAAATTACCATCTACTACAAAACAATAAAAAAAAGTCTTCAATATTGAGCTGCAGAGAGCACAAAACGCTGTGAATGCTCGATTATACGTCACCTTGGAGCCAGCAGGTACTGTATCCACTTTTTGGCAAAATTGAGTTAGCACTGCAGTCAAAGGCCTTGTATTGAAGGGTCCCTGATCCAAAATTACTATGTTACCAAACTGCCTCGAAAAAGCATTCTAAAACAAAATTAATGTAGTTAAGAAGAAAATAAAATATTGTTGTCTAATATGTCCATAAAATCGTAAGAAAGGAAAAAAACACCAAATGAGGTACGCAAAAATTAAAAGTTCTTTCTCTTAGCGTCCAGTTAAGAAGGCAATATATCAAGCATTCATCGCAATTCATATTCTTGGTCGTGTCTCACAGAAATGTCTGCAAGGCTATCAGAGGATTTCTCTGTGAACTTCTATAAACACAAAGGTGAATCTTTTAAGAGTTTATTCTTCATAATTCATCACGTTTCTTTACAATGTTGTGACCGCTTTTAAACTTTCAGCGTGATTTCATAAGGATACTATATTTGCAGTGAAAGAAAACGCGAGAAATATCTAGAAAACAACGAGAATTTGAGCAGAGTTTACTTATATAGAGAGTCGAGACGTTGACTCTACGGAATAATACAGTATTAAATAAAATTGGAAACTATCGAAATATGTACATGAAAGGTGATGGGGAAATCAGTTAAACATTAAAATACGTAATGAGGAAGTCCTGAAGTAAGTAAGTGAAAAATAAACAACACTGGAAATAATAAACAATAGAAACACTGTTAGAACATTGGTTACGCAGAGATAATATATTGAGTATTGTCATAAATAATTAAGTGTCGGTTGTAAGGTTTATCTTCTAACATATTTAAAGTAATCTTTTACAAAGATATAGGAGTTAATATTGATTCCAAATTAAATTTCTCAGGCCATATTTCTTAACTATAATAATTTCATTTTTTCTTTTTTTCTTTATTTTGGGATCCACCTTCCACCCCTGTCTATTAGCTATCTTAGCTACATTTCAGATCAGGTATTTAGATAGCATACAACTCACGAACAAATTTGTCTTTCCTGATACGGGACAAGCCCACAATTAAAAGACTAATGATTATGTTACCTTTGCACGAACAAAATACCGCGGCCATTAAAAAAAAGATGGGCAGAGGTCACTGGTGTTCCAGCGATCCGATCAATCCCTGTGTTCTTCTATATTGTTCAAAGAAGTGGTTGCGGGGCACTTCTTTTGACTCTGTATTCCTTATGTAATTCTGACCCTTGTTGTAGATTGTAATAATCAGGAGTGTTATGGACACCTTAGGTATATTTCAAGTATTTCAATTATATAGACCAGGTGGAGTCCAATCTTTAGCTATCGCCGAGCCGCATTGAGCTTTTTGATGGATTCTATGGGCTGCATGTAGTGTTGTAAAAAATACGTTCTTTTTTTTAGAACACAAGCATAAGCATTTGATTTTTTTTCTAAATTTCGTTTTTCTTTTTAGGTCAGCAATTTGTAATACTGCTAACGTCTCTTTAAGCAAGAATTGCTTTTTTATAGGTAAGTAAGAAGAAATACAACATAAATTAAACCCTAGATTACAAATAGTTTTTGGTATATGTGAAATATTCCGGGTTGTCAAGTTTCCAGTGTTGCCAACTTTATTTTTTTTTAATCTTTCGTACCGTATCTGCCCCAAACTTATCTTAAACATCATTCAACACAATAAAATAATGTTGTAGGGGTACCCGGCCTCAAGCACCCCAGTTGTCAGTGTTGCCGGTCTATATTAAAATTCAACTTATAGAAATGCCTTTATTAATACTAAGCTACACGTGTGCATTGATTTACACTAAATTTGACAAACATGTTCATTAGGTACTGGGATAGGTCATACAAGCGCTCAAGACACCGTAGTTTGTCAGGGTTGCCAAATGATTAAAAAAGATCTATATTTCATATTTGTTAGCGCTGGACGTATCCGCATTGATTTACACAAAATTTGACATATGCATTAGGTACTGGGACAGTTTATGTGGGTACTTCCAGCGCCGCAGTTGTGAGTGTTGACAAACAATTTCAAAAATATTTTTAATTATTTCCATATCGTTGAACGTATTAGGACCAAACTTTGTGTTTACGTACTGGGACGCGTCATAGAGGTACTTCAGGTCCCACAGTTGACAGTGTTGCCAAACAGTTTTTAAAATTAAATATTTATACTTCTTCCATTCAATTTGACGAATCTGCACCAAGCTTTCAGTACATATTCGACACTTAAAATTCATTTTTTTCAAATGGCCCCCATACTATTACGCGCCGATAGCTATTCCTATACTTTTAAAAAAGCGCAGGAGGAGCCGCGGGATGCGGCTACGTTATGATATGCTTTGAAATAATACTTCTCAGAGCCCTAATCAAAGAGACTCATTAGAAGAAACCTATAGGTAGTTGCTTGTTTACAAGAGTATTCATTATACATTTATACAATTCTTTTGAAATATGCATATAACAAAATATTTTTGTTACACTGTCTATCTATATATATTTTTACAGTATGGGGCGAGGCTTGCAGTCCGGAGCAAGAGGGAGCAATGCCACCGAGATTTTATAGTGAAACACAAATATATATCTCTACCCTTGAATAGAAGCAGGTTATTTCTCGGGATTTTCAGCTAAAAATAAATAATTTTGCGGACGTAATTATGATAAAAAAATAGATACCTTCCTTGAATAAGACCGTAATGTATATATGGGATGAGAGCATAATTCGGTAAGAATTATTAGTTTTTCAATTTACAGTAAAGGTGTTTTCGAAGTTGTGTTTATTATCTCTAGGAACTTAAATTTTTCCTATAATTCAAGATATCGTAGCGGGGAATTGTTTTATTCTATGTCAACTTCCCTGTGTTTTACAGGAGAGCTCTTTGAAGTTTATTTTTTCGACTTTCGCAAAACCGTTCACGATTAGGAATAACATATTGCTGATATAGTATGAAAGTACATCCATTGTTGTATCGTCTCCTTAAGAAAAAGAAATCCGAACTTGTATAGTTGGAGAGAAATTGTAGAAGAAAAGAACTGACATCAAATAATTTTATGGAAACGCAGGTTGAGTCTTCTGAAGTTTCGAAAATTATTATATGTCATACAAGAACGCCATTGTACTTGAGTATTGAGGAAAGTATTGTTCAATTGCGCATGATATTCAGAATTTCAAGCTCTTTATCTTCCTTTAGAGTGAAATATTCATGAATACAAGCATGGAAATGCATGTCAGGTATCACAGGCACCATAGGACTAAATAATTACTTTTTTAAAAAAAATATCACCTTTCAGATTTTCATTATTATTTTATTTTACAAAACCACTAAAACAAAATGTTTTCACAGAATATCTGTTCAGTACAAAGAACATGAAGCTAAGAAACACTATCTTCTCTTGTGTTGAAAATCAAATGTTCATAGCAAGGCAAAAATAAAGAAAATGAACAAAATAACAATAACAGTACTGTTAAAGATTGCAACATGATTAAAAAAGTGTACCTGCTCAAAATTTAAGCAATGAGACTTTCACTACAAGTCTGCATGTTGACTTAGATTGTACGCAATGAGAATACTTGACATAATTTATTTTCCTAACTCTGGTATGCTAATAAAATAAAATTAAATTAATTTAAAATTGTTTCGATTTTCCATAGAACACCGAGGACTTCTGGAACTGTTTGTGATGATCTTAACAGATACTGGAGCTTACGGGCCTTGGTTAATTTCACATCTGAGTTTTATTTTAAATTAACCAGGGACTTTAAGATTGAATCTCTTTCATGGCATTGTTTTTATCAAATCTAATTTGACGGTACTTTCAACGCAAGAGATTGTTTTAATACTGAGTTGTAGATAGTAATGGAACATTTTTCTCAATCTTGGTGGAGGAAAATGGTCTCACATTTAAGTCTGATGGAGTGACTCTTTAAACCACTACTCTCAGAAACTATATTAGCCTAGGCATATATCCATTCTACCTATTTTGAAAGTGACTTCAAATTTTTTAAAACAAGCACACAAGATTCCAACAGGTTGGTCATCTTCGTCGTTGCTGCTACTTTGGACACACTCATCGCTGTCATTGAATGTGTCCAAGCAAACAGTGGTACTTAAGTCCGTTTCATTATCATCAGCATCGTTTGAAATATCCTCCATCCTGTAATAGACCTAATATTCTTCGTATTATCCACAAATCACTCCACTTATAAGGGCAGGCTTTGTTTGACAAAAATAGTAACAATCAGGGGTGTACTGCTTTTTGAGATAAAAAAGTTCCATTTTACAAAATTAATATTGACTGAGTCTAATGAATCCCCCCACCCGTACGAGACTGACAGTGCAACATGTGTCAAATTTATAGATTGTGAAATTGCGCGGCCCAAACTTGAGAGACTGGGATCCAGAGCGATATGTGAAAATGTGATAAAACACCGAACTGCAAATGACACCAGAACAGAACAAGAGAAACAACTAATTTGTAGGATTTTAATCCTCTTGCTAAGTTTTTGTAACACATTAACACGTGGTTGTATCAAGATTTGACTGTTTCAGTAAGTAAAATAAAATAGTTTTGACATCTCTTCTATTAAATGCTTCTTATTCAGTTTCTAAATGTTAAGCGTTCCAAATTTAATTGACAAAGCGTTCCATATTTTTGATAATATTAACAATTTTGTTTTATGCCTATTACAGTTATTGGTATGACATGTGGTAAAAATTGAAACGTTTCGGTACTGGAAAATTTACGAGTGTACACCCTGGTAACAATAAAACCACCACTTATTACCGTCATGTTTCCAATAAAATATTTCAAAGCACCTCCTGTCACAAACCTTCTCTGTAAAATGTACTGGTGTCAGTTATCTTGTCACATGACATATAGATGTGAATCTCATTGACAAGGACATAGAATAAAACAACAATTACAGAAATACAAAAGTCCAATGACATAGAATAATACTATAGTCATGGACAGCTTATTAGGCAGTGACTTAAAATGAAACAGAATGATTTTCTTCTGTAATTTTGGGTGACATAGAATAAAATAGTCCTCTGGTTTTCATATTTCCTGAAACAATTGATCAGAACCCTTTACTGGATAGTAAATTAGGATGACTCTGTAAGAACTTTAACTCCAATCTGCTGATTACATTGATTATCTGCAGTGTAAATACATACTGTGTGAAGAAAAACGACATTTTGAACAAAAAATGGAAAAGAACAACACTAGTTACAACAACAATAACACTTTTTTACACCACTAGCTGCAAAATTCAATTTGGTCCATTATTAGGGGTCCTGCCTTTTATCGCTTCTAGAGCTATATTAAACGAGCTTCAAAATTTGATTCACTAGTTATTTCGAAAGTGTGAACCATTCAAATTTTGCTATTTATCTTAAACTTATGATATTGAAATTGTACTAACAAATCTTTTCAACGTACAAAACCAAATATTTTTACTTTCTCACATTTGAGAATACTGCTATAAGACGTTACCTTTTCCTGTAAGAATGAAACACTTTCCATGTTACGCTCATAGTGGTGCTCAAATTAAGTTTGGGTACACTTGAGTCACACATGTACACGCTCTAATATAAGTCATGTCCTCACAATATCTCGTCCAAAATAGAATATGTTTTGCATATTTAGTCCATAATCAGTAGGGTGGAGCAAATTTCATATCGGAAGGAGTTCTACCAGCTGCGTACTAAAGCGCGTACGCTATTAGAGGTGTCATCGGAATAAGAGTATGTGTTTCACGTGTGCATCCATTCCATGTCAGTCACGAACATATTTCACTACCCCTTTTCCGATTGGAACATTTTTTTAATGAACTTGTTAGAAGTAAGTTTGTATAAGTGCAGCTGGAAAATGTTTTTTCCTCCTTGATTTCGGAAAACTTTTGATTTATTTGGCTTCATTCTGACCACTAAATCTTGTTTTAAACTATTTTCTTTCTATTTTTCTATTTTGTGCTTCCCAATAGTTAAACGACAGGATAGGTTTTCAGGAATAGAGAGAAACAAAAGAATCAGATAAAGATAAATAAATACACGTTATGTCTTAAAAGTATCCGACCATAGGTCAGGAAAATAAAACTACATACCTGGTGAGTAGTATCAACACAGCATCGTACCCCATGATTTAATTACGCATTAATTAAACACGTACTTCTTGAACGAAACTCTATAGACGACACACAAATTCACTCCAGGGACTAACAGGTCGCTATTTGAGACACTCCCCCTTGAATGAATCTATAAAACAAGTTGAAACAAGAGTTTCTTGAACGAAAAAATATAGACGACACGCAAATTTAC
>JAGDQP010036398.1:721-19091 GCA_022664845.1 Lepisma saccharinum | reverse complement strand
TCCCTGTCCAACGGCATTTAATGATATAATGATCTAGTAATAAAGAATGCCTGTAAGAGCTAAATAAAGGCTTAGTCTAATAACAGTGGATAATCAAACACACACGTAAGTTAACAAAAAAAATGGTATTTAGGCTCCTGAATCTTCATCTTCAAGTTAATACATATTCCCATATAGCAATGCAAGGTCGAGACAGGCTTGCGAGGCGATAGCAGCGCCACAAAACAAGTTTAGGACTTCTGCAATTTAGGACTTGTGCAATTTAGGACTCCTGCAATTTAGAACTTCTGCAATTTAGGACTTCTGCAATTTAGGACTTCTGCAATTTAGGACTTCTGCAAAATCCAGAAAATTGGCTTCTCGTCTTTTAGGACTTGTGCAATTTAGGACTTGTGCAATTTAGGACTTCTGCAATTTAGGACTTCTGCAAAATGCAGAGAACTGGCCTTTTGCCTTTTAGGACTTCTGAAATTTAGGACTTGTGCAATTTAGGACTTCTGGAATTTAGGACTTGTGGTGCTACCCCGTTTAAATGTATGTAAATATGTACTAAAGTAGTTTCAGTCTGTATGTTCAACCATTGAAATTTAATTTTCCTTTGTCATGTTGAAAAACAAGTCTTTCATTGTACATAATTGGTTACCGTAAATATTTTTTCTTTCTTTCTCTATGTATAAAATTCGGATTTGTTTACAACATTGTCCAATTTCTTCAAGTTGTAAATGTTATCTTAATATCTCGTGTACCATTTGAAATTTTAAAATTATTTTGCATTACAATTTTATAATTCAGTTCCAAAATATCCGAAAATAATTAAAGCTGCAAAGATTCACTCTTATACAATTCCAAACTTATACATTAATAAAACATAAGTTACTGATTCCTTCATAGTTTTAAGAGTAGAAACGAATTTACAATCTAAATTTACGTCTGAACTTAAAATAAATATAAATGAATGGATAAATGGATAAATAAATGTATAATCTCTGTTATTATTATCGTTCAAAGGACGTAAAATTTTGGTACAAATATCTCAAATACAGACATTTTGCTCCTACAAGTTCAGGGGATGTATTCGATGGACAGGTTTGATTACAAGATTTGTTGAATACGCGTAAAATTAAAAAGAAAATGTATGTCTTATTAACAAAACATTAATTAGTTTAATGATATTGGGAATGAATCACAGTAATACAATTGCACCTGTTAAATAAGAGTATAATAAAAATTCAGTAGCAGTACTTGAACCTGGGAGTCTTGTCATGGCCGTTCGCACACTTCGAAACAGTGCTAAAAAGGCTAGCAGTTTATATTTCTCGTGTTGGCCATGAAGACTAAGAGCTTTCCAGGAATTTCCTCAGTATCACTAGGAGAATGCCTGTATGGTACCTTGACTAAGAATCTGGTCGCTATCCTATTTCTTTTGAAAGGGTGCTCGCGGTAGTTCTCAAAGTTTTTAGAGACCGCTTTACCTGCATGGCCCAAAAATGTAAATTAGGTTTAATTAAAACTTACAGAAGCGGAAACTACAAGTAATAGCCAGAGGGTGGGGGGCGGGTGAGGAGAGACAGACACACAGACAGCTGGTGTCTACATTTCCTCTTCATGTATTTCCTTTCCATCATTTTAGAAACGAGAGAAAATTATTATTATTGCAACTGGAAAACAGTGTAACAATGTACTACTTTTAGTGTTGAGAACTAAGCACGCGCCTTCTTCACTCATCACCACTGGCCCGGTGATCACGATCACTGACTTTCGATAAGCATTAGGTTCGAGTCCCGCACACGTCGATCATCTGACCGGTTTTGCAGAGTTTTTCTCTGTCCCGGAAGTCAAATTCCACGATAGTACCTTAAATGAATACACTCGCCGCAACCTTGGCCACCCCTATATCGACAGAAATAAATGAAAGAACCCAGGACGCATGCCCAAAATATGTAGGAATTAATCATCAATTTTAGACAGTATAAAACTCTCATATAAAAGAATTTAGAATCAAAAACTTGCGTTTGCACGCGCAGCAAAAAATAGGAAAAAGCTAAAGTTCGAGAAGGGACGCAAAACTAAACCAAGTTTTTCTTTGTAAAAGAACTTTTCTTCTTGAAGATTTCGATTTTCAAAACATTGCTACAATAAATAAGAACTAAATTTTATTATATGTTAGTACTGCCCCGCCCCATAATTAATTAATCTCTTTTCAACTACGACATTTTACTCCATGCCACTTACGCATTTCTTGTTATTTTTATTGCAATCCTAAAAGTCCATTTTTAATTCCCTGTAGTAATCATGAAGAAGGAAATGAATGGTGCAATTGCAAACGTTTACACTTTTATTTAAAATTTGTTTCTTCTTTTATACTTTACAGACTATTTTCTTTGGGCTTCTTTGTCTTTAGGTAAATAATAAAATATTACATGTGAATTGTTTCGGCCAGTATATTTACACGTTGAGACGGCAGAGTTGTTATGCTTACTCAATGTTTAAAAATAAAAGGGATCACAAAGAAAATAACAGTTATTTAATGAAGTTTCTAAAATTTACAGTGTTTATATTACCTTCCTGAATACTTTAATAAAACACACAGTTTACAGAAAAATATTTATTTATTTATTATAGAAAAAATATTTTCTATAAACAATGTGCTTTATTAAAGTATTCAGGGATACAGTTATTATTTTTTCCTTTCACAACTATTTTAAATAGCACGGAACACAATAACTAGAATAGTAACATTTCATTAGGCTATGATAAAAACACACGCGCTAGCTGATCCTGGTAGACGACTCAATGTCAAAGTCCGTGCAGTGACGTCACGGTACACCTCCACATAGATGGCGCCATCAGCCACACATCCACGAATGGCATACCTAATAAAAGTCAATCTACCTTGAAAGGCAACATCGGTCAAGCGCCACGTTATTTAAAAGCTGGTTTGATTTTATTTGTAAAATTCTTATTACCACCCAATCTTTGAAACAAATTGCGTTTGAAATGTATCCTACTTATACATTGGCAATTTCTGAACAAATGTAATATTTTTCCCTACTAAACGTTATGGATACCTTTCGTTACCGATTATAAATGTGAAGAGACATCACCAAGTTTCGTTGGTATCAAGATAAAGCATATAACCCAATTAGCCGCTATCTAGTGACAAAACTTTCATTTTCCGTAAATGGCAACATGAGTCAACTGATACATCATTTGAAAGCTCGTTTAATTATATTTACAAAAAAAAAAAACTATTTATTTGGGAATTCAATATAAAATTTGCATCTTATCGAGCTTTGAACTTTCACGTTCTTCACATTTAACACTCCTTAGTGACGTTTTAAGTTACCGAATTAAACTTTCGACAATCCTAATGAAAAATGAATATTTCATTAACACGCAAATTATCTATTGATTATCGAAATAAATAGTATTTCTGTAAATGAAATTAGAGCAGCTTCCAATTGATGTATCTGTTGACCCATGTTGCCAATTACCGAAAATAAAAGTTTTGTCACTAAATCGCGGCAAATTGGGTTATACGATAGGTTGGGCCGGTTTCGTTTTAAATATTGGGGTTCTAGTAGTCATCAACAGTTGTGCATTGGTATCAAATAAAGCCATGCAAAATATGACCGTCTTAAAACAATATTTAACAGGGCCCCAGTACCCCTAAAAGGTCCTTTTTTTTCAAACAAGTAATAAAAATATGATACCAGCTTCCACATGTTGGGGTTCTAGAAGTGATGAAAAGTTGTGCATTGGTACGAAATAAAGCCATGTCAGATATGGCCGGTTTTGGCCGTCAAACGTTCTTGGCAGTTTTCAAACTGGTTTCTCGGGCTCCGGGACCCGGTTAGACATGTCTTTATCCAGCTGTGGTTTGGCGAACAAACGTAACATAATATTCTAGAACTTTTTCACGGTACTGAAACTCAAATTTCTAACATTTTTTTTCGGCTGGTTTGGACCTCCCGAAAAGATAATTGTTAGAGAGTTGAGTTTGAGTACCGTTCAAAAGCTATAGAATGTTATGTTTGTTTGTGAAGCACAGCCGGATCAAAACATATCTAGTCGGGCCTCGGAGCGAGATAAAAATTTTAGTTTGAAAACGGCCAGAAACATTTGACGTCCGAAACAGGCCATATTTGACATGACTTCATTTCGTACCAATGCACAACTTTTGATAACTACTCAAACCCCAAAATGTGAAAATAAAATCGGTCCATTCTACTATACGATCATGTTGATAACAACGAAACTTGCTGATCTTTCTTTCTATTTATAATACGTAGAACGCGTAGTTAAGGACATTCATTTATAACGTTCGATAGGAGAGAATATTACATACTTTGAGAATTTTCAATGTAGAATTAGGATACATTCTCAAACGTGATTCATCTCAAAGTATAGGATGAAATTCCAAAATAATAACGTTTTTACCAATAGAATCAAAGGAGCTTTCAAATAATGTGACCCGATGTAGCCACTTAAGAAAATTGAATGTTTTGCCTGTAGACCGCAGAGAATGGGGACCCAATGCCAAATTATTCCGCGTCAAAAATATAATTGACGTATTTCGAGACTTTTCAAACATAGCACTGCAGAACGAAATAAGGGGTAAAAACTTTTCGTTGGGATATTTTAATAAGGTTTTGAATATTGGAACATTCACAATTTGTTGAAACTTTTAGCGATGAATTTCTACAGTTGCCTCACGCCATAGGAACATATATGTATTTAATGAAGATGGAATATTGCAACAATGTTGAATTTGTGCTCATTGAACCTCTACTATAATTTTATTTAACACGTGCAATGTTTAGTATTGTCGCTAATTGCTAGCATCATTAAACTAATTAATGTTTCATCAATAAGACATACAATTTTAATTTTGATTTCCTATTAGCCAAATCCTGTAATCAAACCTAGCCACTGAATAAACATCTGCACTTGTAGGAGGAAAGTGCATATTTTTGACATATTTCTGCTAAACTTTCACGTCATTTCGACAATAATAACATACATTATACGTTTATTTATGTAGGTAGCTCTATGATTTTAAACGACATTCGCAAATGGGATATATCATGATTTTCGACCTTTCTTTGAGACCATATAATATACCTCTGGAATGGCAAGGAATACAAAAGTAATCTTTCTAATATTACCCATATTAATTGGGGAAGGAAATTGATTCAAATCGGAGGAGGTTGCCCTGGATGCATTGGTGGATTTGAGATGGAAAGACCCAGCTTCTTGTCTGCTCAAATTATCATATTTCATGTTAAAATATTGTTGTTATTTGTTGGTTTGATACTATTCTATATTTCACAAATCGCATTTTGTGGGCTCGAAACAAGGTTGCTGAAGGGATGCTGTTACAAATTCCAGCGTGGAAATGGCTCTAATGATGTACCTAAAATAAGTAATTAAATAAATTACATTCAGTTCCAGCACAATGCTACCAGTGATTTCCCCATATGTGCTTAATCATATCTGCACCTTTCTCTGCAATCATAATGGTAGCGGCCATCGTATTGCCTCGTACGATAAGAGGCATAATAGAAGCATCTATGACCCTTAAACCATTAATACATCTATTACCATACACTTTCAGCTCGGGACTAACAACAGCGTCTCGATCATTAGACGGGCCCATTTTACAAGTTCCAACGGTATGATATAGACTTTTAGTGTATTGTTGAGCCATGCATTTCTAATACTCGTCGCTATCAAACTCAAATTCCGCGCATTCTCTTGAAACTGTACAATTAAGTTCCGCTCTTATATGTTTGAACGCTTTCGATTGGGCAAACATAACTGCTATTTTAGCTCCACGAATCAGAGCCTCTAAGTCACCATGTTCTCCAAAATAATTAGTGTAAATTAATGGAGGATCCTTTGCATCTTTAGAGCACAACCGGACGCGACCTTTGCTTAGTGGTTTTAAGACGATTGGGAAAATACCAATACTATTATAGTAACAGAGTGGTTCCATACCAAAAGGCGGATTTTAAGCAGTAGGAGAAAAGCCAAATTGAATATTGGGAATATCTGAGTTTCCTCTATTTTGTTGACAATTGGTACCATTACTCAGAGAGCAATTGGCCTTTATAAAATATGTAGCTTATAGAATACCTGTTGCTGTCACTGGACCTACTTTATAGAGATAATGGTCTTCGAGGTCTTTATATATATGTCTGTTTTATTAGACAATATCGTTGAAGTACCTTTTAAATTTAGAAGCAATCCATTAAAACTAACGTGATCCTGCAAGTTGTATCCCACTTTTAAGTTAGCTATACGGGAATTTGGAATTCGTTTAAGTGCTCTTTGGGACCTACACCGGACAGCATAAGAAGTTGTGGGGAACCTATGACTCCAGCACAAAGAATAATTTCCTTTTGCGCTCTCATCATATAATCAGTGCTATTGTTCCATACATATTTCACAGCGAGAGCTCGTTTACTGTAAGGATGTATGTAGATTTTAACCACGAAGGCAGATGTGATGATTCGAAGGTTTGGTCTCTTCTTCAGTACTGGCTTTAGAAACGCAGTGGCTGTGCTACGATGTCCACTTACTGTTGATGTTGTCTGAGCACGCATATAACCAGTCTGAAACTCTCCGTTTATATCTGTCTCTAAATATCCTAGTTCGTGAAAACTTCTTAGGATAGCACGAACATTTATGTCAGCATAAGGAAATCTTTCAACGCTTAGGTATCCACCTTTGGCATGGTATTCTTTATCGAGCACTATCAGCTCGTCATTATTGTCCTCTAATTTCCTTATAACTGCAGCCATCGTTTCCTAATTGTGCCCATTGGTCGTAGTCATTGCGATTTCATCTCACGTACAACATTGCGTTAAGTACCTCCAAGTATTTTACCCCCTCGCCAAGGACAACTTTGGTTCGGCCACGCTAGACACGACGTTGTAGATGGAACTGTAAAATATGCCCAGTCTATTTCATCAGTTTTAAGAAAGTTAGTCACTGCGGGAACTTCAGTAAATGGAAATTGTTGGGGACCTGCCTCCAACAGAACCACATTCCAATTTGGATTTTCAGAGAGTCTGTTTGCCACCACAGCACCAGCAGTTCCTCCACCAACAATCACGGAGTCGTACTCATCTCATGTTGTAGTTCCGCTAGCGCTCCTTAGCCAGTCATCCTGGTCATCTGCTTTTACGAAGAGTCGAAGGCAGTAGAAAAATTATCTGTCCCCAGAGTATATCTGTTACATCGTTGGATATCGAGCCAAGTCTTTGAATATAAGGAAAGTCTGCAAAAATAGACATTGTTGAAATTCATTATTAGTTTTGAGTGGAAACTATATAGCATGAAAAGTATACCAGAAAGTGCTGAATCCTGGTTGATAAATATGTAAGCTACCATGATAATAGGACTGCATATGTAAGCCCGTGTGGAGTTTGATCATGAAAACACGCCATATGAGACAATCAATCACACTTATGCTCCTAAAAGATGATTTCCATGGTGTCACCTTTTACACCCCTTAGGTTCCAAGTAATGACATCATTCTGGCCGCCGGCTCAGTACACTTAAAAATTAAATATCTCCGAAACTAACTAACCAATATTTATTTTCTTAGTATAAAATTAAATCTACAACTGTAGTCTAAAAATAATAATCAGTAACATTTTATGGGTACGTTACTATTTAAAGAATTACAAAGAATGATTTGAAAATTGGAGCTTGAAATAATTACAGATTTATGGGACTGCTTAGAAGATACTAACTTTCAGGAAAAAAAATGTCGAGGGAGACGTTTGTTAGTCTGTTATGTGTAATTTCAAATAAAATTAACAGAATTAAGGTCGATTGGTTAGTTTTAGAGATACAGATATTTTAATATTTATATTTGTTATTTTTTCCCGAAGATTTTTATAAGCTTCTGGAAAACTTATTGAAAGCTTTCATTGATTCTATGTCTCTCTCTCTCTCTCCACTTATTAGATTGTGGAATATGAGACTGGATGAAATTAAATATATGGGTTTATTCATCATCATGATTAGTGTTCCACCGAAAACTGCACGTTTATCAACGTAAACTAAGCCCTCTTCATATATTACAAACTCACACTTTCCATTTTATCTCAACACACGATTTACTGTCCCTAATACTTTCAATGAGTTGGATTCGTCATCTACATCTTCCTTTCTTACCTCAACTATATCTTCAATTTCATCCCGCAGTATACATACAAATCACTCCACCAGTTTCCGTTCGTCTTCTTCATTGTCTCCAGCATTGTTCGTCTCTGGCCCTTTCTCTTCACCAATTTTTTCATTTCGCATTAGCTTTGTCCAGCAGACTTTTTCTATTGTTTTCTATATCCATATTACAAATGCTTCTAATTTTCTTCTTTCACTCATTCGTAGCGTCAATATTTCTGCTCCACCCAACATAATCATACAAAACATTTAATGAATCCGTTCCTCACCTATTTGGCCATCGTTCTTGATGTTTGCTATGGTTCGATTTCTTCCAACTACCACCCTTTTTGTTTTTATGTTTATTTTCATTCTATGTTTATCCCAACGTTTATCCCAAACAACATACGAAAAGTCACACCAAAAACATTAATAAAAAAATACGAGTATTATTGTTCAAGAAAATTTGAAAACATTTTTTTTTTTTAACGTATTAGGCCCCAATGATATTATACATAAAATGTGTATGTGTGTATATGTTGATTCGACAAAGGCTTCGATAGCGTTCAACGTGTCCCCATCAGATTTGACAACTGTGAAGAGTTCAAGCCCCCATAATAATCCCGTTTTCAGTGTTGCCAACCTATTATAAATTAATTTTTCCCCAAAAGTTTCTTTACCGTTCACAGTATACGTACTGAATTTGGCCTAACGAGTCTTCGACATATTATAAACTTGAGTATGGAGTTTAACAGTGCCCAAGCAACCCAGCTTACAGGGTTGCCATCTGATTGTAGAATTGAAGATTTGTCAGTGGCTCCTATACCATTCAACTCATCTGCACCAGATTCGGCATGAATATTCTAAGGCACCCTAGAAATACGATTGCGGGGTTCAACACCCGTAAGCAACCCAGTTGTCAGTATAGCCACTTTCAATAAAAATTGCATTTTTATCCAAGGGTTCTTTACCGTTGAACTTATCCGCAAGAAGTTTCGGCAGAAATCTTATTTTACACCCTGTAAAAACAACTATTGAGCCCCGCAAACATCGCTAACACTATCTTATGCCTTACTTAAAATATCTATCATGTACGTTTCACAAGGACGTCAATACCGTTATAGGTATTCGCATCAGATTTTCAACGCATATTCTCAGACACCATAACAATTGACTCTTCCGCACTGACAATATACCGTGCAGAACGATCAGACGAAATGAGCAATTTTCATAACCTGAAGCATAACGTATTTAAAAGCTTTTACTTACTTGATGATCCCATTGCTTTTGTGGTTCACTTTGTTTCGAGGTTCGATTATTCTCATTTGTATTACTTAATTTAGACGGTTTGCATGGAATCGAAAATTACTTATGCTTTACTTTGTTTCAGTCTAGTATCATATTTTTTCATTTTTATTTTGTTATGCTTTAACCAACTTTTACTGGCACTTCGAAAGAAATGACTACTTCTATAAATACTCGAAAGAAATACGTATTGTTTGAAGATCTTATTTTTATTGTATTATTTTTAACATGTTTTAATATGATTTATTTTCTGTGCACAAATTTTGTGTGCTACTAATTTTTTATGCGATTGAAATGTTATGCTCACACGTTGAAAGATATTGAAGCCTTTGTTGAACAAACACGTATTGGATTAGTGCATAAATTCTGTCGGCGTTCTTACTATTCGTTGAAGCACCAACCACGAATCAAAGAGTTCATTAAATCCAGAACACTAATCAAAAATATAGTTTCCATTGTACGACTGTCTCCCATTGTTCAGGAGACTCCGCGATACCTTTGAGGTTAAATATACTGGTTTTGGGGCGCCGAAATTCTCAAGGCATGAGATCAGCGCCGCGTTGATGGAGAAGAATCTGTCACACAATGTGTTTGACAGTGAACGGAAAAGATTATAGTCCGAAGGCACGAGGCCTGAGGTTTCACTGTAAGGTCTGACATTGTCCATCTAGAAAATGGCGTCTTGCTGGTCGTTTCTTCGCAAAAGCCGTCTAAAATTGACACGGTTATTCGCAACACGGCACAGGTTTCACTGTAACTTTCCTGGAAAGCTGCTCAAAGTGAACGATTTATTTTTGGTCCCACCAAATGAACAATAATATGTTGTGTGGATGGAGTGCACTTTTCACGCGAGATGTTCCCTTTCTGTTTGACCTGATCCATTGTTTTCTGTATCTGATGTTGATGTACGAGCACTATTTTTCGACGCTAGTGACAATTCTCGACAAAAAGGGTTGATGGCGTTGGTGATCAAAGCGATGACGAGCGAGTAGGGAGGTACAGATGGCTACACGTTGGTCTTTATTGTTGTTGCTGAGCATGTGGGAAATACACACCTATTTATTCATCTTTCCCACAGTGTGTAGCTAAGACGACGGTTGTATGTTCATAATCCATCTGTGTGATTGATTCCCAAATCGTTTGCTGTGATTCTGCATGAATTAATGCGTTCAAACTGTCTCAATCGAAGTCCCATTTCCGTACAGACCGTGGGTCTTTGTTATTGTTCAACTGTAGCTTCTTGGCACCTTTGCACAGTCCCTTAATTAATGACTTTGTTCGACCAAAACCTTAGATTCCTGAAGGCCATAAAAAATTCAAATTCAAATGGCGTTGTCATTATGCACTGCACAAATGTTTTTGGCACCCTCCGAGGCCAACACACCTCGATAAAACTCAAATAACAATGCGCCGGAAATATTCGTGAGCTTAACTTGACATTCCATGTTCAATCACCTGAGAAAACAAAACACAAATAAAAGATGCAATAATATCGATAGTTCAACCTAGCACAGAGTAACAAAGGACAGTGTTATGGTGAATCATGTGAATGATCACAAAACATTTACTGATTATTACGAGATATATAAGAGAGTAGAACATGTAAGTATATCAATGAAAGTATTTTTAAAGAATTGTAGCTTACACCGTTCAACAAAATTTACTTTTTTGTTTTTACATAGACGAAAATAGCCATTCTTTATAGCTTTTGGGGTGATGAATATGAAAATAACATTCATTTCCGTTGATTATCTTTTGTTTCCATGTTGTACAAGGTAGCATGAGACAGCGATATGTCCAAGTTGTCATATTTAAATAGGATGTTCTTTGAACCTTAGAAACATCACTATGTCTTCCTCGATTGAAGTAGTAAGCTCAAATAAGCTTTACTGTATTCACGATTAATAAACATTTAATTTTTGGTGCTGTTTATATAATTATGAAGTATCAAATTAGAAAAAGAAGTAAAAAAAACAACAACTAAATTCTGGATTTTCCTGAATTCAGGGTCCACTGATGGTCAGAATGGCATCTAAATCACTGAAAATATGTTGTAACTAATGTTCTGAACAAGAAAATAAATCTTTAGTTTTCCATTTTAAAGATTTCTAATTTCTGAAACCTAAGTGCCAACTACCGGCATAGGCAGTATCGTATGCCGTATATATATAACGTAAACGGGATTGACAAATTTCACGTAGGAAAGCAGAGCTTTGAAAACTTGACTTGGCAACCCATGCCGAAGCCTGTGACAATATAGTACAATTACGAGCTTGTTGTGACATGCACCGTGTGGTAGAGGAAACACCTTTGTTAAATGCAGTGATTTCCTACGTGTGCTTTCCGAATGTGTAAGAATGTACGTGTACGTGTATTAACAATCCAGGTATAGTCCGACCGTAATGATTTAATCGCTGGAAGCAATGCAAATAAATGGGACTCAGCTATCAAGTCATTTCGGTCGGACTCGACTCGGAACTATTGACGAGGAGGTGACGTTTGAATCAAGGAAACGATCATTGTCTGCATCAGTGAAATGAGCATATTTCCTGTACTTTGGTTGCCGGACAGGAGATCAGACAAGCCCTGGGCTCCACATGTGTGATGTACATGTTCTTCGATTTTAAATGTGTGGATGAATGGAGAGTGTCAATGCGCTTTGCTATGCCTGCCATTTGGCTTGAACCAATCATTTAACAGATTGCTATTTTTGTATGGCGCCTACATCTGACATGGAACCTTTGCCCCATGGTGAAGGTTTGCCTGATTCTCCAGCTAATGTTCCCCCAAACAGTGATGGTGAACTGTCCGAATACTCCGAAGATACGCCTCGTCCTTCTGCTGCAGAGGATCCTGCATATCAGCCAACAGTTTCCTCAAGTGTTAAGTCAACACAAAATTAAAGAATGTGAACTGAGCGATCTTATGACGGACCTAGAACTTCGGAAGTGTAAAGCAGAACTATTGGCCTCGAGACTACAGCAATGGATTCTTGTGTATGAGTCAGTGAGGGTGTGAAGATTTTCGAAACCGTAAAGAAGGACGTGCTTTTCCATACTGAAGATGGCGTGACATTGTGCACAAACATTGAAGGTGCGATGAAATTACTGAACGTACAGTAGAAACCAGGCGCATGTAGACTTTTTGTCGATTCGTCCAAAACCAGTGTAAAGGCATAAAGGCAATGTGCTGCCTTCGACACCAGTCACATATCCAGCTCAAGTGAAATCATCTGATAGTGTCATGAAACGTATTCTAAACAGGATACAGTACGGAAAATCATAAGTGGTTGATATGTGGTTACTTGAAAGTTACAGCGACACTACTTGGAAACCCTTGCCCATTTTTCACTTGATGAATATGGACTGCGAGCTACCCCGTTTGTGAGTGATAATAACGGCGACGAAGATGTTTTAAGGATGGTCCTTTAGTCAACTTGAAAAATGAAACCTCTAGGCAAAACTGCTATCTGTTGTTACAAAATTCTAAGGGTGACAGAAACTGCTTTCAGAAGCGTAAGATTCCAACAGTTTGGCTTATAGGTAGGCAACGTATTGTTTCTTTTACACATGGCATGTAAGCGATGTTTTTCTACTCTGGAGCACGTCAAGAATAGACCTAGACACAAAATGAATCAAGAACTTATGGCATCTGACACGAAAGTGTTAGAAAAGTATTTCTGTGGAGGACATTACCAACAGGAATGCAAGTAGTGAAACAATGACGAAATTTTAATTGTGTGGAGTACTCTCCACTCTCCAAAAACCTTGTAACACTCTCCCACGCTTGAGGTACACTGTTGTTCTTTCTGCACCTCTATCTGTGACGAAATGCAGGATGGAACTTCAAAGAAATGTGATGAAAGAAAAGAGGTCTCTAGAAGTCAGTATTCCAGTTCATTTCACATTATAACTGAATGGCAGTGTTTTGTTGAATAGGTTTAAATAATGTATGACTGACATAACATTAATCCTAAGTAGACATATATGCGTGAAACACAAAAAAACATGTAAGTATATATTCTTTGAGGTATGAGACAGATGTGTTGCTATAATTTGTTTTCGTGCTAGTGAGGTAATTTTAATATATATGTACAAGAGAAATATATATGCGAAAACTGACTCATTGTGAAAATTCTGATTTGAACTTTACTTTGAATGAGAAATATGTGTTTACTAAGGAAAAATGATATAAATGTAATCTCTAAAGTAAATCATCCTGTGTCTATTTTAATATGTAGACGTTTTACTAATGTAATGAAGTACTCTAACAAACCTGATCTAACCTATCTAACTGAAATTGTATATACTTTCCTACTGCATACCTGTTATATTTGGGTTACACACGCCACCTTACCCTTAGGAAATCTACATAATAACTAAACCAATTTGATAAGTCCTCATGGTGCTATACGAATTATATTGCAGTAGAGAGTAGAATACTAAACGCTTTGTAATCTAGGCCTACATGATGAATTAAACCTAATGAACCTAACCTAGTGTAGACTTATCACACAAGCTAATCGCATGTGTAAATAAAGGGTCTATGTCAGAACGCCCACTGGTCAGATCGCCCACTTCTGAAAATGGTCAGAACGCCCACCAAAATGGTCAGATCGCCCACCAAAACGGCGAAACACCCAAATTCAGAAATGGTCAGAACGCCCACTGGTCAGATCGCCCACTTTTAAAAATGGTCAGAACGCCCACCAAAATGGTCAGAACGCCCACTATAAAGGTCAGAACACCCAAATGTAGAAATGGTCAGAACGCCCACTGGTCAGAACGCCCACAAGTAAATATGGTCAGAAAGCCCACCAAAATGGTCAGAACGCCCACATGTATAATCGGTCAGAACGCCCACTGGTCAGAACGCCCACTTTTCAAAATGGTCAGAACGCCCACCGAAATGGTCAGAAAGCCCACCACTTAGTGTGTACTGGTCAGAACGCCCACTGATCCGAATATCCAAACATAAAAAAATTAACAGCGTCCAACGCTGAGAACATAATATTCTTAACGTTCTTAAAAGCGGTCAGAACGCCCACTCTTAAAACGGTCAGAACGCCCACCTAAATGGTCAGAACGCCCACTCTTGAAAATGGTCAGAACGCCCACCAAAACGGTCAGAACGCCCACTCTTGAAAATGATCAGAACCTCCACAGTACAAAAATAATGGAAAAAACTCGGGAGAATGTTCACAAAGTCTATATTTTGGTGAACATTTTGTATAGAACTCACTAATTGATCTGTAGCTTACGATGCGTTTTTTTTTGTCCCCTTTCGTTTACAACAAAATAGCATTGTTCCAACTTGATAGCATTTCACTTTTCCTCAGAATCATTGAGAATAATTTCTCAAGTTCCGCTTTTCCCATCCCCATTTAAAATTTTATGCTGAGTGTCCATCTTCTCCTGGTGATTTTTTGTTCTTCCTCCCTCGAATTACTTTATCAACTTCTTACGGCTGAGACATTTACATCATTTTCTCCTGAAATTTCTTTTCCTGGTTCTTCTTCGGAGTAAAACAATCATCTGTAGAAATTTTCAAATATATTTTTTTTTTATATATAATTTCCTCCTTATTTCTGGTTTCTGTCTCATAACTGGACATCTGGTCTCTTAACTGCAATTATTTGATTTTTTCCTGTCATGAGCTGCTGTTTTGTTTTCTTCAGGCTCTTGTTCTCCTCGATTGTATTTCTAATAAGATTTTCGTTGTATCTTCGTACTTCCTCTCTTATTTTATTGCTTACGGTTTTATTAAGTTCTATTTACTCAATCCTCTTTATGTAATTTTCCTCTTCTTTCATTTTCCTCCTACTCTTCATCAAGTTCAGTCATAGACCTCATAATAGATAGACTTAGCACGCTTCCGTATTTCTGGCTGCGCTAAAACTAGTGGGTTTTCGTACGGGAGCACATGATTTTGATTCATCTGCTAGGTTGCTCTACCATCGACCACATAAGGGAATATTCGGTCTATCGTTTAGTTTCTTTTGAGATTTTGCTCTTTTTTCTTTTTCATGCCTGCTATTTCCTTTGCCGTCTCTCTTATTATCTCAGTCAGTACTTTGTTTCTGCCATTGATATTTTCTTTATCTTCTAACTCTTTTAGAGCGTTGAATTTGTTGCTTAGTTCTATCTCGAATATTTGTCTGTGTTTCCTTGGATTTTCCAGATCTAAAAGTAGCGGTTTTCTACTGATAAGCTTCTTTCGCTCAACTCTAGTATTTAGTTACATTTTACATCTTACCATCCTATGATCACTCGAAATATTGAAACTGTTAAGAACAGCTTGAAGAATTTCCCTGTTATTCGATAAAACGTAGGCTATTCCGTTTTAGTGCCAGTTGGGCCTTTCCATGTCCACTTCCTCTGGGGTGGTTTCTTGAAAAATGTATTGGAAATGAACAGTCTGTTAGTTTCTGAGAATTCCACTAATTTCTCTCCTCTCCTGTTTCTTTTGCCAAATCCAAAGTTTCTCACTTTCGTGTCACTGCTCTGCTTAGTTCCTACTTTCGCATTGAAGTCTCCCATTACACTATTTAATTCTATTTATTACTGTACAGATCTACTGTATATCCTCGTATAGGTCCTTGCCTTCCTCATCTGGATGCGACGTTGTTGACGCATATACTTGTATAACTTCCATACTGTATCTCTTGTTTATCTTTATTCAGTTTCCAAAGTTGACTAAAATTCTTACCGGAACGGTATTATTATTGACCATACGTCATTGCAGTTTTCTATACGATTTCTATACGTCTTTATTCCGGAAACCTAAATAGTTTAGTTGTTAATTTTACTATTCTACACTACTCTGTATTTAGCTTCAGATAAAAATAAATTCTTACAGGAATACCGACCCAGTTCCATATTTCTTACCGCCACGCTATTCCGGTCCATACCGGCTCACTTTAAACGTTGCTTTTATTACTACCCCTGCGATTATATCTGAAATTCATCAAATTTCTGTGATCCGTGTCTTCAGGTCTTTATTTAGTATAAAGCCAACGCCTGTCGGTGTTCCATTTTCTGTTCATTTGCAGTAGAACGTGTGCCCTGACGGTAGTTCCAACTGTTTTTCATTCTTCCTTCACACTTCTGTTAGTCCTATGATGTCCCACTTAATCCTCTTGAGTTCATTCTTCATTTTTTCTAATTTGTTCTCTTGTGCAAGTGACTGACAGTTAAAAATCGTCGCGTATAGATCCTATATTATATTACCTTACCTCACATTGCTACACATAGCTTTCGCCAAAAAGGCATAATAACGTAAAAGAAACAGAGAAACGGTAACGTGAGACGGCTATATATATTAGACCTGATTTAATACAGATCAATCAAACTCTTTTGAAGATGCATCGGTCCTGATAGTAGAAGGATCAGTTGATCTTATGAAGCATAAGGGCCGATATACTACGCTACGTTATCACACTATTATTCAAAACTGATCTACAAGCACAGCATTATTATTTCCAGAAATTTAAGATAGTTAGAGTTTGGAATAATCTATCTATTTCTCTATGTAAATCGAGACAACAGACAAGTGTTGGTTTCAATACTAGCCTACAGTTTCGGTTCCCAAACTAACATGTGATTTGACCAATCCACTTCTTATAGTCTGATAATGGGGGGATCGAAGTCCCGATCATTGGAACTCAGTTAGCACTTCCTTTCACTTTTGTTTGAGAAGATTCTTATATTTGGGCTGATGTGAGTAGTATCAGTCCCACTGATCTCGTGGTTACCGTCGCTGATTGCTGATCGTGGGATCCCCGGATTCGATTCCCGGCTTTGCCAAGGGATTTTTTTGAAATCGAAAAAGCCTGGAGCGGTGCCCACCCAGCATCGTGATTCAATTGGACAGCTGCTGTGAATAAAAGGCAGTGACGATCACAGTTGGAAGCTTCGGCTCTCCTTCCCCAATACATCTGGTCAGCGTGGAAGCAGTAGAACAACTCATCCCTTTGGGGGGAGGCCTTACCCATTAGTGGAGTGGATTGAATATTATTATTATTAGTAGTAGTATTTACCGTGCAAAAAAAATTGAAAATTTTCTTAATCATGATGTTTTTAAAAATCCATTCGTTTACATTGTGTTTCTGTCGTTGTTTGCTAAGTATAGCAAGTGAGAAATATCTGGTGTAGTAAAAAGTAATCCATTATTTTTGCATGACATTGAAGGCTTGACTTACCATAGTTAGAATGATCCGATTTAGGTCACATATGCGCCGTTTTGTTCGATAACGTGTTGCCATTTGGAAGGTAATATCATGATGCCTCTCTCATAGAAGCCCTTGTCCCTATTGGCAAAAAATTGAGACAGTCGATTTTCACAAGCCTCTCTTGAAGCGAATTTTGCACCAGCAAACGTGTTCGCCATGGACAGGAACAGATGGTAATCACTCGGTGCCAGGTCCGGACTATAAGGTGGATGCATAAGAACCTCCCAACCAAGCTCCCGGAGCTTCTGGCGAGTCACTATCGATGTGTGTGGCCTGGCGTTGTCCTGGTGGAACACAATGCCTCTCCTATTGGCCAAAGCTGGCCGCTTCTGGGCGATTGCTGCCTTCAGACGGTCCAATTGTTGACAGTATAGTTCCGAGTTAAGGGTTTGGCCGTAGGGGAGCAGCTCATAGTAGATAATTCCCTGCCAATCCCACCAAACACACAGCAAAACCTTCCTGGCCGTCAATCCTGGCTTGGGCACCGTTTGCGCCGGCGCACCGCGCTTCGACCACGACCGTTTTCGCGTGACGTTGTCGTAAGTGATCCACTTTTCATCACCAGTCACCAACCGCTTCAGAAATGGGTCGCTTTTGTTGCGATTCAGCAGCGATTCGCAGATGGAAATTCGGTCCATGAGGTTTTTTTTGCGTTAA